>JAUUDY010025532.1:0-15873 GCA_032361765.1 Panulirus inflatus
GATTACCAAAGCCTTTGATAATTTTGAACTTTTAGATTGCCTCCTTATCTCATTCCTAAACTAAATCGATTAATTTGATCTTCTTTTGTAGGATTTGTTTCTCAGTCCGGTACTCCCCCCCGCCTCTCTCTCTCTCTCTCTCTCTCTCTCTCTCTCTCTCTCTCTCTCTCTCTCTCTCTCTCTCTCTCGGTATGGAGACCAAAATTGAACACAATATTCAAGATGTGGTCGAACCAATAATTGTAGAGTAAGAATGATTTCGATGGACTTAAATTGGAAGGCCTTACCATTGAATCCGAGAATTTTGTTCACCCTTTTCACTGCTTACTTGATGATAGGTCATCAGAGTTTATTATGCCTAAGTCTTTGTCCTTAATTATCTTTGCAGTTTAATAGAATTCTTACCTTAGCATACATTTTCGTTTTTGCTACCGATATAAACATGAGGTAGTGCCAAGAACAGGTGAAGTGTCCTCATTTACACAAATTCATTCCCTTCATGTCATGTATAATGTACCATGACCAGAACTTAGCATACACAGCCAGATGTAATACAAATGTATATAACTTTATTTCTGATTACAGTATACAGGACAGTAAACTGTCAAACTTATCAACAGTCTTTGGCTGTTATGTTTTGACCTGACTGCAAACACTAGAAAAAGATACTGGCGCAAAACTAGGTCATTGCTGTGCTATAGTCGTACAGTCATAGCATTATTTGACTATGTAACATATTTCTTGGAACTCAGTATTGAGTTTCATCATTGAACATTTCAGCATTTAATTTACTAAACAGAGAATATTAGAGAAGAATTAGTATATCTTGGTCTAGAAGTTTTCCTGTAGTGCAGTGTAGCACATACTTAAGTAACCATAGCTTGTAAAACAAAAAGATGCCTACTCTTTGATATTTAGATTTCATCATGATTTCATAGTGCCAAACACAGAAGAAGAAATGGCCTCATTTGCTTACACCCATTCTCTAGCTGTTATAGATAATGCATCAAAAAAAAGGCCCTCTATCCACAACCAAGACCCACAAACCTTTCTATGGCTTCCCTCAACTCCTTCATATGCTCTGGTTTAGTCCTCTGACAGCACATTGTACCCTGTACACCACAATATTCAATCACTTGCACACCTCACACCATCCTGCATATTTAGGCTCTGAGCCTTCAAAGCATCTTTCACTTTAACTTTCCACCTCTTCCTTGGTTTCCTACACTTCCTTGTTCTTCCTACTTCTTACATATATACCCTTTTAGCCATCCTTCATTCACTCATCCTTTTCATGTGTCCAAATCATTTCAGCATCACTTCTTCAGCTCTCTCTTATCAACCCTCCTCACATCATATATATTCCTATAACATTTCATTTCCAACATATCCATCGTATTTTTCACATTTTCATCTAAGGCCCACGTCTTGCATCCATACAACATCAATGGGACTATTGAATCAAAACATCCATTAATTTCTTTAACAAAAGTAATGACATCTTCACAGCATGCCTTACATATCACTGTATATATGCTTCTCTCTTCAGAGCTAACAGTGAATTAGAGCACATAAGTAGATGACAGCAGGAAAACTATTAAATCTAAGAACATTTATTCTTATATTCCAAATACAATCCTCTGAATTAATAATTCCAAAAATAAAAATCAAGATCCCTTAAAACAAAAGTTAACCTAGTACACTTGTGACTCTTACTGTTATTCATTGCTTTCCAGAACAGAAAAGACACACATGACAATGAGATGTGCCATCGTAATGCACAATTTGTGGATACTTGCATTTTTAAAGGAAACTTTTCATGTTTTATGAGTACTACTACTTTTTTGTATTCCAAGAACACTGATGCAATCAGCATCTTCCTTAAATATCTTTATACCAAAGATCAAAACATGAAAAGTGCAGCTGTTGATACTGCTTCACAGTAAGAAACAGGAATATGTAAATGAACATACATTGCCTCAATTATCAAATATATACATATAAAAGAGAAACAGGAAAAGAAAAAGGAAAGACAAACATGAGAAGTTAAGAAGCAATAATAGGATACTATGGGGTCTATGAATGTAAGCTAAATTATTAATCTGAAGACCTGTTGAATGTCAGATGAAAGGTTGGCATATGTTAGGAGATTTGGACGCAGAGGTATGTGGAATGGAAGTCATGGTAAATGATTTGGCAAAAAGAGCTGTGGTGGTGAAAGCCTTGCATAAGACGAAGTGTGGCAAAGCAGCTAAAGATGAGACACAGAAAGAAAATAATTCCAAACCTTTGTAAGGTCCTTGTGTAATCTTAATGGTCTGGCCAATGATGCCACGATCCCTGCCAGCTCCTCTTCCTCTTCCCCGACCTCTGCCACGATCTCCAAAACCAGCACCTCCACCAGCAGCACCACGGTCACCACGCTCACTTGCACCACCCGTTGGATGAAGGGGAGAATGCAGCCGTGGAGACATAAAGCCCATGCCCATTCCCATGCCACCTGTTCCAAGCCCACCTCCACCAGCCTGTATGAAAAAAAGACATTCAGTAACAGTGACATGTTTTTCATCAATGAAATTATTAGTATATTGCCATGAAACAATAAAATAATCTACATATTACATTTAAATGATACTGGGCTTTACCTACAAGAGATTACACCATAAGTGAAAAGTCACCTTTGGCCAGGCTGTATCACTGGGAATATGGTCAAGTCAAAGAACTTTGAACTCCAAAAGAGTTCAGATTTTCTAGGCACTGGAAGTAGCATAGCCTTAGACTGCAGGAACCTTTAGAATGAGGTCCTGGGTTGATAACACTACAACTCTTCAACATAAGTTAGTCTGAGGTAATCAAAAAAAAATAAATACATAAAATCTGACTGCCATTCCAAGCACAGTAAGTTATACCAGCAAGTAAAGCTCTACTAAAAATGTAAACTCGAAGTA
Organism: Panulirus inflatus; assembly: GCA_032361765.1. NCBI lineage: Eukaryota > Metazoa > Arthropoda > Malacostraca > Decapoda > Palinuridae > Panulirus > Panulirus inflatus. The sequence goes on from JAUUDY010025532.1 coordinate 2,949, forward strand.
TCTTATGGCCTAGTACTATACAGTTAAGAGACAAGTAATAATATGTATAAAAATATCCACATCTGACACTGAGGGAAATTTCTGCACTCAAATCATAACAGAAAATAGTTCTTTAACTCACATCAAAGCAATATATTTCTTTAGAGTAACAGTTCACACCCTAGTTACAGAACCTTGAACAATGAAATACTATACAGAACCATAAAAAATCAAATCAAGAGTCTGGGTTGCTGCTGTGGCCAAGAATCATGTGAGGCTCTACGATATATTCTCAGTAAATCATCCAGAAATGTTAAACAAACAAAAATATAATTGGTTACCATACATTATTACACTTCAGTCTTACCTTAGCTCCTCCAGCTAGAACAAAGTGCCTTGTCTTACACACAAAGATACCACCATTCTCAATCATCATCTTCGAATGTAGGAATGCAAAGTTTCTGTATAAGTGACGTATTTCACCTTGTCGACCCTAGAAAGAATTAGATACAAATAGAAATCTAATTTTCATGGCATCTTATGTAGTTTTACTAGTACAAGTAGTCAATCCTGTCTTTATACAGTGCAACTCATCTACTTCCATATCTATAACTTTTATTCACTTCCTAAACTACAACTATGTCCCATGTGAAAATCTATTCAGATCAACCAATAAGGTCAACACAAAAAATTTTGATGTTCTTACATTCACAAGATTCATAAAAAAACATAAACAAAGTAATCTTATGATACTTAATAATGTATGTATGTATATGTATATATAAATAAACAGTTGACTAGTGGATTTGGCCAGCTTTCTGAGTGCTGCAGGTGCCTCGTAAAGGCAGACGGAGGGGGAAGGGCTATTTCCTGTGTGGCGGGGTAGCAACGGGAATGGATGAAGCAGCAAGTATGAATGTATACGTGTATATATGTATGTGTCTGTGGATGTATATGTATGTATACGTTGATATGTATATGTATGTATATGTGCATGTATGGGCATTTATGTATATATATGATATACGAGTGGTTGGGCCTTTCTTTGTCAATTTCCTTGTGCTACCTTGCTGATGCGGGAAACAGCGAATAAGTATAATAACAATAATAATGAAATTAATTTTTACCATTCCCGCCAACATAACATTGCTTAAAAGCACATAACCTAAGTTCATTTAAACATGTGCTCATTTCATTCCCAGCATAGTACATTTACAAAGGATTCAACACTTCTTAATCATTCACTATGTGTAAACTACATTCTCCTCATACCTTCAACTGAAATTCCTCAAGCGCTTACTTACTGTCTCCGTGACATACCATCCACTTAGGTAGGAAATTTATCAAATTATTTAGTATTTCTAATTGTTAAATCAACCTGCATTCACACCAAGAGTTGTAATGTACACTACTACATCATAAAGAACAATGACTAACTAAAATAAATATAAAGACTTTAAAGTAGCTCAGCTTTTTAGTAATAAAACACACAGGAGAGAGTCAAAGCATACTAAAATTAACAATGAATTACATTATAAATGTATGAAGCAAATTGGTAAACCCTCAAAAAGTAAAAAATCAAAGTAACTCTAAAAACACAGAGAAGAAACCAAAGAATTCTTAAACTAACAATGAATTACATCATAAATGTATCAAGCAATTTGGTAAACCCTCAAGAAAAAAAAATCAAAGTAACTCTAAAAACATCTGCCATCTTACCGAGTGTGGACCATCAATAACTTTAACAACGTCCTTCACTTGGATTGCATTTTGTTCTGTGTCCAGGGCCATAGCACGACGGTTTGTCTTTTTGTGGACAGCCTGAGGTTTAACATGGACCAGTTTGCCATGCATGTTCAAAACTTGAGAGTTCTCCTTTTCCAGTCTCACAATTACACCAACAGTCTGTGCACTGTTGATAAAATGTTATCATTTATTACACTTTTTATTCTGAAAAAGAAAAGAAAGAAGGACTGAATAACCTTCTGTTCCATCTTTTAAAAATCAAAATACAGAGAAGAGAGGTTTCCAGCCCCCTAAGCCTGCTCCTCTTGGTCCCCTTCTAAAACATGCAGTAAATACATGGTAAATATTTCTTCTCCCCTATCCTCTAATCTTTTCCTCTGATGGTGGTGAATCCAGATTCAAACCAAAGTCCACTGCAAGGTTAGGCCTTGACTTACAGGTAAACAAAAAGGGTTACAAGAGGAAGAAATATGAAGAAAGAAAAATATTTGGAAAGTGAACCAACATTGTGGCATAAGGGAAATGAGTCAAGTTTCAAGGTCAGACTGAAGGAGTTGGTAAGTCATACTGCTTTGAACTTGGCTCTCCCTAGTAAATATGCTGAGCTAAAATCTCTTCTGATGTGACAGCAGTAGTACCCCCATACAAGGATGAATCTATCCTTCACATAATTGGAGTAACAGTTAACGATGAAATTATGGCAACTGTTTTAAAGGCAGAGGAGAAATGCAGTGTTGGGTTGTCAGCATATGAATGCATATTGTTATCTGTTAAAGAAATGAAAAAGAAAAAGTTGAAATGGATGAAGAATGTACATGAAAGGACAGAACTCTTAGGGCCTTACTTGTTGATAGGAAGCGTGAGAGAGCTTGATCCATCGACACTTAAAGACAGATCAGACTAAGAAGGAGCAATGGGAAGATTGGAGATGAGACTCCAATGCCTAATTTACTTTAATCATGATTTCAAGTAAATCCATGCATTTCTATGGTCACTCTTATGGAAGTAAGGTGGCTGTGGCCCCTTAACCAGCATTTACAACACATTATTATACTTACTCAAGGAACACCAAATCTCCCCACTGGAACTGTCCAAGAGAGTCTACTCCAGTAGCTACATCAGCACACAGCTGCAAGTCACGTGGCAGTACCTTTAATTCGTGCATGGTCAAGTCGGAGAAGAGAACAATCATGTTTTCTTCTACTCTAACAATCAACCCTGTGTCACCCTCATATCTTCCAGCAATCACTTTCACATGATCTCCTTGATTAAAGTATTTCTTCAATTCATGAGCCAAGAACTCTAACTCATCCTTCAGGTCTTCATGTCTTGGAAGGATAGAAATCTTATTTCCATCTACACGCGTGACTGCACCCATCAGATGCATCAATTCACCTTCAATGACTTCCACATTGTCACCAGGGGCAAAGCTATGGCCTTCATCCTCACGGCCTGATGTTGTAAGCTGTGTAAAAGATACAATACTGTAATTGTTACCCTATCTTGAGTCTTAAATTCAACCTTAACACATCCAAAAATGATTCACTTGATATTTTCAATAAATAATAAATATGCCAACAAACTATATGCAATCTTTGTCAACACATTCCACATTGTGTGGCTATTTATTCATCCAAACAAACTATAATCATACCTCCATATCTGCTAAGCTCTGTTCTTCAAACTTTTCTAATTCACTCAAGGTTGGTTTTACACCATCAGCCATTATTGCTGAAATGGCAAAAGTTTTGTACAGATAACCCTTGTGTGTGTAACGATTTCCTTCAAATATAAGGAAGTCACCATCCTGAGTGACCTCTCCACCTATAGCACGAATGGAATCACTGTCAAAGAGCTTCTGTGGGGGTCGTCGGAACTTCTTTCTCTTCAGATCATTCTCAGACTGACTGGATCTGTATGAACAAATGTAACATCTTGTTAAATATATGAAATGAAGAATTCTTCTCAGAATCTTCTTTAATCATGAAAAGTTAATAAAAAAGAAAAAAAAGAATCCCTCATAATTGCACATCAAGACATTTCTAATAAAACCCATAAATTCAGAAAGGAACTTTGAAACACAGGTAGCAAAATACCCTTCAGGGCCTGAATAATATTCAAATTCAAACTTACTCCTATATATAAGTAATTCACAATATGCAATCACATTTCTACTGATTAAAAATACAACTGCTTACCTGAGAGCTCCACGCATGCGTGTATAATCAATACGAGGAATAAGCTTGAGGTGCACAGTGTTCTGTGATGCATCCACATAATCCACTTGGGCAAGGTCATCCTTAAAGATACCTGAAAATATCCAGTAGGGTTTGAATCAGCATTTGCAATGGAACATAATGTTATAGCTTGAATCTATATCATTAATGTTTTTCCAGACATATCTTTATGTTCTATCTATCTCTGATGCTTGTTCCAACTGGAACTCCCTCAAGGGTGTGGCTAAGGTAACAGTCTCCATAAGCAGAGAACTCCAGAGTTTAACCATGAAATATGAGCTTCATAAACAATAATAGGTACTCTATTTCCTTAAACAAACAATAATAGGTACTCTGTTTCCTTGATACTTTATCAGGGCTTTACTTCTATCTATACATACTTCTGATGCCTGTTCCAATTGGAACTCCCTCAAAGGGGTGGCCACGGCAACAGAGTCTCCTTAACTAAAGAACTCTAGTGCTGCTTCTTTAGTGCCTCACCCTTAACAGGCCACTAGCAGAGGGAAAGTCTAGCACAGTGTTCACAGAGGCTCCTACTTAATGTTCCTAATGACTACTTCTATCTAATGCTCCTACCTACTACTTCTATCTATTGCTCCTACAATTTTACCAAAAGGCAGGGCTAGTGCATATTGCTCAGAGCAAGAAAATCTAGTTACAAATAATGAGCTGTGTGAGTTAATTGGTGTCAAGTGTTAGTATGACAAGGAGACTGTAATGTTTGTGGACAGAATGTCTGTAGTCCATCTGCTAGTGAGGCAAAAAACAAAAGACAGGTCCCTGGGTCAAAGGAGTGCAACTAGACAACCACTAAAGAGCTGACTTACTAAGCAGATGTCACTAACCCTCCTGATACCCAGGAGGGTAGTACTGGTAATATCCCTCCCTGACTGCTGGCTGCCTACCAACTACTACCCACATGCATATGTGTATATCTATGTGCATATAAATGCAAAAAACACCATAACCATTAGGATTGGTGGGTAGTACATATCCTTTAAGCCTTTTATAACAGAGTGCAAACAATATGTCTTTTCACATGAAAGTGATTTTCTTCTTGTGGCAAAGACTCTACCAAGGAGAGAAGTCCTCGTCAAATGGAAGAGAGTTCTCTTCCGGTATTTCTGAGGTTGTAGAAAGCCTGTTTGGAGTCAGTTTTTGCACTGTGTTTTATGTGTACTGTAAAATCAATGAAAGCAATGTATGCTATCTTTATGTAGAATGATACAATACAGGAAAAACAAGCCACAATCAAAGGCAATATTGTGTGAAAGAAAATAGTGAAGAAAGAAAGCAGAAATAAATCAAGGTTTTATATGTGTCTGTTGACCTGACTCTGAAAGGTAGAAAGGTTATAGGAAAAGGGAAAGACTACAGGAGTTACATTAACAGTCAATTCTCAAGTGGCCAGTTTCCACAAAGAAACTGAGAAGCAGAAGGGAAATGTGTGTCTAAGGTCCAAACCTTTGGGGTGAAGATATATGCAGACTGCTAATGAGAAACTACAAAAATTATACCGAGAACTGAGAAAAAGCAGCAAAACCAGTATACAGAGAAGGATAGTCAGAAAGAGAACAGCAGGCAGATTGAGATGGAAGGCTCTTCATGACACTATTAGTAAGGTGGAGGAAAAGCCACCCTAGATGTGTGAGTAGTTCTCCATAACAGGGTGAATAAAATCCCTGTGGCTATGCTAAAGAAGCTCACATCAAAAATAATTACGGAATCTATACAACTCCCAACGCTTCTGAGAAGCAGACTCTGGGATGCTAATTATGTGGGGTATCCAGGAGAGAGAGGAGGATATGCCTATGACCAACTTGTTTACAGTATTTTATTACAGGGTTGAACTCCAGTTTTGAAACTGAACAGAGGGAAATGGATGATTCTTGGATAGAGATGTACAATGAAATTGCTTTCAGCACTTACAAATTTAACCAGATTACCAATCCCCCATTTTGAGATGCTGCACTGGCCCATATGAAGAAATGAGTTCATAATGAGAAAGAAAAGTAACATTAGGAGGAGGAGAGGGGAAAGTGAGCTGGTGTGCACAGTGGAATCATCAGCATGAAAGTCAATAGGGTTGGAGGTAAAAGAGATCATATAGGAACAGAAGAGAGCAGGTTACATGATGGAACCCTGAGGAACAACAATACTGACATGGCTGGAGGGGAAGTTGCTCCATCACTGACTACTGCAATGGAATGGCCAAACAGTAAACTTTGCACATGGGAATGAAGAAAAGCAGAGAAGCCAAAGAATGGGAATTTAGAGAGACTTATACCACACCCTGTCAAATGCAGTGGAGCTGTCAAGGTCATCTCCAACTTCCTACAACTTTCTGTTTATCACTTATTTGCAAATGCTATATTAAAACTAAACTGGTACAATACACATTATTCATTACCTCGCTTCAATCGAACCCATGCTCCACGTTTCAAAGTTGGAACTTCCTTCACCACTCGCAAAACATCAGTCATTTGATTGATTGGTACCATCTGAAAAATTTAAACAACTGAAGGTGAAGAATTATTCATGAAAAAGCAACTATTAAATGTTATGATGTAAATATCATCCATAAAATTCTAAATATGAGAAAAAACTTTTAAACTCTGTTCAGATTCACATAATACAAAAAACTGAGGTTAAATAAAATCATAAGTCTGCATCAAGGGAAAGTTTCTTGGAATCACATATACAAATGTTTCAAAAAGATTTCTCAAAATACATAGACATAACAACACTTACAGTCTGCCGCCATATCCCAAGTCGGAGATTTGATACGCCCTCCATAGCTGCTTTTACATGAGCCTGCTTGTATGCCTCAATGTAAATATATCCCTTCACACCTTCTGGGGCCACAACAGACTTAATCTGAAGAGGTTCTTCTGTGAATTGATATGCAATCATCTTGCGCATCAGTTGCAAGCATGTTATTTTCTCCTCTCCAATGCGACACTTCACCATCCATAAATTAGGGTCTCTGTGGAGAAATTGCATTTAGAGCTTAACACAAATTAACACATATCTAAACAAATAAAAAATCATAAGCATGAGAGGCATTATGCAATTATCAACAATCATCTTTAAACTTCTCAGCATTTGTCTTGACCAATGTCATTCACTCCAATTTTTTCTAGTTTAAGCACGGCACTCATCTAAAATCACTATAAGGTGATACAGGATATCAACTAACCCTCTTACTTTGTACAGTATTCCTAACACTACTCATCATATTCTTCTCGTACATCTTTTCACTGCTTCCCACATTAACTAGGTATTATCAGAAATTATCCTTAAAGGAGAAATCCTATTTTAGCTCCTTTCTCTGTTCCAACATTTGAAGAGCAATGTTATACGAGTACAAGAATTCCAGCTCCCTGCTCCCATCCTTCATATCTACCCTTTATGACATGGAGAAGAAACATGTAAAATTCTTTTTACCGATCCCCAGGGTTAACATAACTGTTAACTAAAAAAAAAATCTAGTCTACTCTCTCTTGTTTCACCTAAAACATGCATATCTGTGTATCCTTTTGTGGTGTCCTGTTAATCACTGAGGAGTAAAGTGTGCCCAATGCCTATTATACACTGAAGCCAACCCAGAAAGATAATATCCATATCTTCTCATATACCTAGATAGATAGATACCAATCCCAAGAAAATAGTATCCCATCTTATCAAAACCTAACTTGCCTAAAGTTGCAGCACTATGCACATCAATGATGCTTTCTAAAATTTCCAATGTTATTTCAAAGGAACATGTAGCATGACTAAACGGAATGAATTAAGTAATAAGATGTATGAAAGATATAAACTGACAAGGAATGCAGAGGTAATGATTTGTAGAATGGTTGAGAGGGTGAAATGCAATACTTTGATGTGCTTTGGGCATACAGAAAAGAGTGAAAGATGGGGAGTTTACAAGATAGTATGATTAAAAGGGTTGGTGTTAGAGGAAGACCACCTGTGACACGGGGAAGTAAAGTGGGAGAGTACTGGAGAGGAAGAGAAAAGGAGAAAGAATACATGGAATGGTGTATGAAAGGAGTGTAAAGTCAGGGATAAGTGGAGACTCTTTTGCCATGGCCATCCCCTTGATGGGAGTTCCTGGAAGGAATGGGCATCAGAGATATAGATGGACTGAACAAATTAACAAAATTTGCAATATGATCTTTATACATCAGTCACTCTACTGCAAAAGCTATTCATGAGAAACCAGACCAATCTTACTAAAGGTTTTCAAATAAATCTAAACTGAATAAAAAAATTAATCTAACTAATTAATACAGGTACACAATGAAATACTTACTTAACACCAGGAAGCAGAGTCTGTTGGGTGATTTCATCACTCATCTCCTCACCTCCCTCACCAAAACGCATGGCTGCTGATGTCTCTTCAGCATACTTGCGTCTATAATATTCCTCAATTTCTTCTTCACGTTCATTGCTGAAACAGGGAATAATATTAATTTGGGCTTTAATCTATTACTTTTTTCAAAATGACCTATCTCTAACAAATAAAGAATTTCACAGAGCTAAATCTGGATATTCCATGTAGATTTTCTTCAGTCATTTCAAACACAACACATTTTACATTGTAGTAATCAGATCAAATATCAAGGCTGAAAGTATTTAGTAAAGACTTCAGTATATCTCCTCGGTGTCCCACACAAAATGAGGCAATCATAATAAAACAAAAATAATCATGCCCTGACGAAAACATGATCTCAGCATTTCTGCAATCTAAATACTAGAAAGGATTTTTCTGTAAGCCCCTGTATTCAATGATCAATCTACTCTATTTAGGTTACAATTTCCTGCTTCACTCTTACATTCAGGTCTGGTATTCTTTTCTTTATTATTCTATGACTTAGTAATACAGCTGTTAGACTTTATAGGAATTCAGCTGGGCGCATTCTGATCTAAGATTTACAAAGAGGAAAAAGTACAATTTCATGTTCAATGACCACGATCAATTTATGATATAATTTTCTACTAAAATATATTAAACAGCTAAACTCAAGGCAGAGATGATGTACAAATTAATGACTTCAGATTGGAAAATTTCCTCTCACTTAAGTAAAAGATAGACTTATGTCCATTCCCATACTCTAAACAGTGACTACAACCAGTATAAATAAGACAAGTAGTCATGTGCATCTATCAGCATGAACTATCCTCTCATTTCTAACCTTATCTTAAAAGAAGTGGAATAAAAGTAATGTATAAAGACAACTTACTCCCAGACACTGTGGGCCCTGCGATTGGCTTCAATCTCACGGGCAGTAACGCCAACTTCCTCTTTTTCATTACCCAAAAGATCATAATAATCTCCCTGAAAAACAAATGCAAAATGTAAAATACAGGTAAAAATACAATCACAACAAACAACCTATATGGGACTACAATTATCAAAAATATCCCAGAAAGGAAAAATAAATATCAATCTTGCAATATCATGCATGCAAGTTCATTATGTGGACTCAGCTACCTTTACCACCTAATAAAGTTTCTCCAAAGTATAACTGAACCAGTCAGGTACAATGAACTTCTGCAGGTACCAGCTGTTAAGTTGAAAATCCATCAGTACAAATTTTCAATATTGACAGTTCATCAGTACAACGCACACACCAGTAATACTGACAGTACAGAAAATATTGACAGTAATACTTATCGTGTGTACCATGCTATAAAGTATATGTGAAGTGCTTTCTCTCCCTCACTGATTTGAAAAAAAAAAATTTTTGCTGTTTCATTCTGTTTGCATACAAAGGCTGATACAAGGATAGTCTTTTCATTGCTTACAGATACTGCAGACTGAAGAAGAATGGATGAATGAAGCAGATGCATTTCAGAATCTATGGAACTTTCCACAATGTATCAGTACCACAGACGGCAAACATGCTGAAATAACAAAACCCCGTGGATCTGGCTCATACAACGATAACTATAAACACTCAGTTAGCATGGTTTTGAAGGCATTACTCTATGCAAATTATGAATTCACGATGCATGATGTAGGATCAAATGGTTGGGTGTCAGACAGAGGCATTTTTGCATATACCAACTTCTCTAAACAGCAGAAGGAAAAAACATTGCATATCCCTGAACCAAGAACTCTAACTGGCAGCAATGATGTTGTATCTTATGTTTTTCGGGACTGCATTTCATTTGATGGATAATTCAATGAAACCCTATGCACATCGGAGTCTATCCAAAGAAGTGGAAATATTCAATCACTGGTCATCATCAGCATGCTGCATCGAGCAAAATGTTTTTGGCATATCAGTATGCAAGTTCCTAGACCTATATCAAACAGTAATTAGGTAAGCAATATAACCATTAAACGTTTGATTACAAAACCATACCAAAACATGCAATTTACAAATGATTTGCATTAGTAATATTCAATATTTAAGTAATATATTCGCAAGTACCAAGACCTGCTTGTATAGGCTATGGACTAGTATGCTAAATAAACCTAGAATGCATCCAAGTATATTTTCATTCTCCTCTTCATTATCCAAAACAGATATTCCTTCTTGTTGAACTTTTTGATCATGTAAGAAATGAAGGCCATTAAAAAACCACAGAGAGGGCTGATATATATCCTTCGTGCCTGCTCCAGATTTTTCACTGTTGAGTATTTCTTTAACTCTCACCTGTAGCTTGTATGGAAAAATTAATCTTTCTTGTTAATGTGACCTTTGTAGATAACTGAATGATTTCTTTCATTTTTTCAAATAAGTTGTCATAGCACTCTTGCTTGAGTTTTATTTTCATAGTCATGGCTGCAGCTACTGAACTGAGGGTATTTGATCAAGCAATGCCACAAACAGTCAAGCACGTATGACGAACCTCGTGTATGGCGAGAAAATATCAAACTTGTTTAATCTTCATCAAGCATGTTGGTTATACCTTCAATCACACCCACACATGCACAAAATGTATAATCAAGCACTATGTAGGGCAAGGATATTTGACCATCTATGGGCTGCTTAAGAGGGAAATGTAAGAAGAATGGAGTCAAGAGGCATAGGGGTATCAAGGTCTAAACATTCAAGAGGGTGACAAGCATGCATAGGCAGAATGAATTGAATCAATGAGGTACTAAGGGAGATGAAATGCCATCAATAGGTTGAAAAAGGGCATATGAAGCAGCTTGGCTGTGGAAGGTAGGCTTACTTTTCACAACTAAATGCATTTGAGCTAAAGAATGGAAGTGAATGAGGCCACTGTTCATTTGTTCCGAATGCAAACCATGCTAAGGCAGAAGAGGCAACTAGGTATAGAAAATACATCACTATATACATCATTATTATTAATCTTATATCTAGAAAATATCACTATCTGAAAAAGGTAAATCTATTATACTAAACTCAAAAACTCACATCATCATCTTCATCATCTTCACCTTCATCATCATCTACTTCAGCTTCCTCTAAGAAGTAATCAGAAACTGCACCTCTCTTCCTCCTTTTCTTTGCATGCCTCTCTTCATCTTCGTCCTCTTCACTGTCATATTCCTCCTGGAAGATATGAGATATTTGTTCCATTAATGCACAAAAAATTACATAAATACGACTAATACTATAACAGCAATCCTAAAAATCAGTGCAATTAACATTTGATAGACAATGGAAATATATATTGCTCTCAGATTCTCTTATATTTTGTGCTTCTATACTTCTGAAGTAGAAATATGAAGATATAGAGAATCCTGAACAATCTATATAGGCAAAGAATCTTTGTGAAGATTAAAATCATAAAAAGGCAATATCTTTTGTTATTCAGGGGCCTACAATCCTAAATGCAACTCCAAGCTGAAAACTGAAAAGTAGCAGCACTGTTTGTTTACTTCTCAAAACTGTAACAACACTGAAAATGTGGTCCAGGAATAAGGAAGGTAAGTAATTATACCTGGTGTGGTTCAGGAATAAGGAAGGTAAGTAATTAAACCTGGTTCATGGAAATTTTTTAGTACAATGGTATACACCATTATGGCCAGCAGCATTACAAATTTTGTGACAAAAATGGTTGACAATATATCAAACAATATATCCATGGCTTTCATCAGCCTGTACTGCTTTTCTGGCTCTAATAAGTTTTTTTTGTCAAAGTGATTGGTTCCCAATGAAGGTTGGTCTGTGGCAGAGGTGTGTGAATGTCCCTATGGTTGTTTAATTTGTTTATGGATGGGGTGGTTAGGGAGGTAAATGCAAGTTTTAGAGAGAAGGGTGGGTATGCAGCCAGTTGGGCATGAGAGGGCCTGAGAAATAACTCAATTGTTGTTTGCCGATGATGCTGCACTGGTGGCTGATTCGAATGAGAAACTGCAGAAGTTGGTAACTGAGTTTGAAAAAGTGTGTGAAAGGTGACAGTTGAAAATAAAAGTGAATAAGAGCAATGTTATGAGGTTCTGCAGGGTTGTGGGCAAGTTAGTTGCTATGAAAATTTCAATGGAGAAAAATTGGAGGAAGTAAAGTGTTTTAGATATCTGGGAGAGGACTTAGCAGTGAATGGTACCATGGAAGCAGAAGTGATTCACAGGGTGGGGGAGGGGGTGAAGGATCTGGAGAGCAAAAATGGGTATGTTTGAAGGAATAGTAGTTCCAACAATATCATATCATATGGTTATGAGGCATGGGCTACAGGTATGGTTGCATGGAGGGTGGATATGGTGGAAATGAAATGTTTGGGGACAGTATGTAGTGTTAGGGTAAGAGAGATGTGTGGTAAAAAGACATATGGAGAGAATGAGAGAGGAAAGACTGACAATGATGATATATGTGTCAGAGGTGGAGGGAACAAGAAGCGGGAGACCAAATTGGAGGTGGAAGGATGGAATTAAAAAGATTTTGAGCGATCGGGGCCTGAACATGCAGGAGGGTGAGAAGCATGCAAGGAATAGAGTGAATTGGAACAATGTGGTATACCGGGGTAGACGTGCTGTCAAT
>JAUUDY010025641.1:0-15870 GCA_032361765.1 Panulirus inflatus
ACTGAAACTTTATGGCCAAACAACACTCGACATAACACCTATAATCTGTTAAAACTTCAAACAACACTAAACATATCACCTATAATATGTTTAAACATCATGGCCAAACAATACTAAACATCACAAATAATCATTTGAATCATCATGACCAAACAACACTTAACAACGTTAAAACATCATGGCCAAACAACACTAAACAATCTGTTAAAACATCATGGCCAAACAACACTAAACATATCACCTATAATCTGTTAAAAAACATCGTAGCCAAACAACACTTGACATATCACCCATCAATAGGTCAAACATCTTGGCTAAACATATGAAAATTGATCGTTACTTACCTGCCATCGGCCAGCAGTAAACGTGTGGGGTTGTGGAAGCCATCAGTCGCGAGTCACGAGAATGTTATTAATGAAGTTATGAATTTTCGAGCAAAGCACACTCTATTTTGTTTTTGTATATAATTTCTGAAGGTTGTATTGCACTGAAGCCATTATATCATTACTGTACAGCACAATGTTTTTCACCACATTTTATACCAATCACTGCAATCAATAAATGTTGCCAGTTTTTCAAGCACTGATCACCATTCACGATATATATCGTAATAATAACCTAATATTTCCACTATACTGTCCAGAAGTCAATGACCCACACTATAAAGTAACGTCTTCCCAACCTAGCCAAGAAAGTTCACGAACATAAATTCTTCACTTGATTTCCGTCTGGATACATATCACTGTCTCATTCAAAACATTTCTGAATTTTTCTGGTATGTTACTCAATGCTTTCGTTAAATATTCATCACTTGTACAATAATTCTACGGATCTAACACATTGAAGTTGCAACGAATTAACACACGCCGGGACACTATTCCCAGAGTCAGTACCGTGTTGTCTATGCTGTTAGCGTTGTCTTTCGATCCATTTCACTTAATGTCTTCTCACATATCACACACAACCTGCACGCGTCCTCCTGCCTCTTGCCTCAGACAGGGTCTGGTGAGGACTGACAATGTTTACCTCCTCCTAGGGGACGGGCGAGGCCACAACAAGCAGTCTAGCAATCGAACCGGTAGTTTAACTGAGTAATGTTGGCATGTAAAAGAACAATATCTGTCGTAATTATACAACGGTAACATTGTGAACCTCATCAGTGAATGGTAAAAAGTTTATGACTAAGATTACACACCAACTGGATTACGGATTTTCATTAGAATATGGAGATATATGTGTCGCCCATCGATGGACATAAACACTGGCAAACTAGTGGGCGGAGCAACGGTCTCTTGACGAGTTACCTCGAGCTCCCGCGGCCGGTGTACCGGCGAGGCGTCGTCACACACCAGTACACACAATCATCCCTTCCCACATACACACAAGAAACACACACAAACTGAAGACAGTTTATCCATAGTAGAACATTAGTTGAGTAGCCTACCATGTACCCTACCTCGAGATTCTTCAACGATGAAAATCTCTGGTCTTTTAAGGGGCGTACGAAGATTGAGACGATCGAAAAAAAAAATAAGCAAAAGATAAACGATATGTGTGAGTCGTTTTAGTCGGGACGACCCGTCTAATCTTTTCGCCCATTGGAATGAAGGTTGGATATGATATAACTCCTTATATCAAGCTACTGATGCTTTGAAAATGTTGTAAGTGCAGTGTGCGTGAAGCTTGATTGTAATAATGTAACGCGACACATGATATCCATCCATCAACAATTTCGAAACAATCGACCAAACGTCTTAACTACCTTCAAGCACTACGTAATCATGCTGCCAACACCACCCAATGTCGGCTTGTGTTTATTCTTATCACGTGAATCGAACAGAAAATAATACAGGGACACATTTTGTTTTACTTCTGTACTTCTTATCATTCAAAAAGGTAACTAGGTTATATAGAGAGCACAAACAATGACATCTACAACGGGAACTATCTATAAGAAAAAAGTATGATAAAAACATCTTTTTGTGGGTAGCCTTGCGCCTCGCTCCACCATACTACCTTTACACGTCTACCTTCCTCACCCAACCTTACCTTTTCCCTGCTCCTTTTCCAACCAAACACTTCCCCTTCCTCATACCTCAAACCATTCTCTCTTGCCCACGCTACACCAGTCACACATAAACTAACGTTTTGGTTTTGTTAATTACTTGATAAAGCTCGACAGAGCGAAACACTGTGATTTAGACAATAGTTTTTACTTACAATTTGTTCAGTCACAGAGGTATTTATACCAAACAACCTATGTATGCGTTTAGTATAAAACCCACGAACCCGTAGTAGAAAACATGATGCACGCCATCTATTTCTAAATCATTTTAGACAGATTTACAAATTTTTCTTTGTCGGGAGTGACTAGCGGGAGCAACTGCTGCTGTGGTGTTTGTAACATTAAATCATATACAATTTTGTTTCTTAAAATTCACACTTTCCAAAACGTTGAATTTCACATCCAATATCACGTCTAAAGTTTCCATGATTGCGAGTTTTTCATTAAAGTTACTGTTTCTTTCTTTTGAGTGTGAGGCAAGACAATGATTTAACAACAAGTAATTTGGGAATCTAAGGTAACAAAAGATAAGGAAATGCTTCATGGGGTCCAGTTAGCAGGGACAAATACAAACGACATTTTCATTGTCCTCTTGTTCCAGTGCTCATTCCAGGAAGGATGACTGTGGCTCTTTCCTCTACCCTTGTAATGTACCAGAGTACCACATGACGAGACACGACATAGCCTATGGAAGATAGGAGTCACCTCCAACTTGCTATCTCCACCCTGTTGGTATTGAAGACTGTATCTCTCTTCCCCACCTAAACGTTTGGTCGTTACTATAGACTCTATTTCCCTTCCCACCCAAACGTTTGATTGATACTTTACACTTTATTTCCTTTCCTATCTAAACGCTTGACCATTACTATGCACTCTATCTCATATCCTACCTAAACCTTTGACCGCTACTTTAAACTCTATTTCCCTTCCCACCTAAATTTTTGACCGGGACTATAGATCATATTACCCTTCCCACCTAAACGTTTGACTGGTGCTATAGACTACATCCCCTCCCACTTGAACGCTTGGTCACAATTATCCCCTGTTTGGGAGGGGTATATCAACTTCAGTCAAAGTTAAGAACCAGTCGAGCCTGATCGAGTCACCGAATCTTTTAAATGACCGATGTCTGGTACAGGAGCTCCAACAAATGTCAACACAGAAACCCGTGAATTATCGGCCTTTGTTCAAATGGCTTCACATCTCGACGTGGAAGGTGAGGTAAGCCCTCGGTGGAATGATACTCCACTTGCTACGTGCCTAACCTTGTCACGTGAAAGGTGAGAGGGTCCATACTCGCCACGACGCCGGTACCCTGTTCTCCTCCATCCTCACCATCCATCTCCATCTTTTCCCTCTCACCTACATCATTCCCAACCATCATTATCAATGACACTCTCCTAATTACCTGTACATATGTCCTTTATCACCTTCTTCATCACTACCTCCATCTTTTGTCATCTTCTGTCACTCACCTCCCATCATTCTCCTCCCAGGTCCATCCTTCTGTGTTTCTCTCCACCCCCACCCTCACTCACTTCCATCTGTATCCACCAAAATCGACATCATTCTCCCCTATCCTCTACCCAATCTCCATCATTCTCACCTCCTCCTCCTCCTCCTCCTCATCTCCAACAAACTAACTCTCCTTTCACCGCCTATCATTTTCCATGTTCTTCGTCGTGTTCCTCCATCCCTCATCGCCACCTCCCTGGACCTCACTAAGCTTCCTCCTCTCATCAATAATGAGGTTACACCACGCACTCACAGTTCATATAACAATAAACACTCCCCCTAACTAACCACCACATGTGTCTTTACATCACGGAGTAAAGTGTGTTCACTCACTCAAGAGCCGAGTCCAAATACCTTATTCCTCTTGGGAAGCAGAGGTTGACATAGGGAACTAAGTGTGGGGGTATAGGATATCAAGGACTAAGATATATCTTCAATCATATTCATACGTATGTAAATATTGTATTGATCGCCATTTCCCGCGTGAGCGACGGTGCGTCGAGAACACATGACAGTCTTAGGGAGAAAGATCTTCGCTTGGCTGCTTTTGCTGTTCTTTGTTTGGAAAAGTAATACAGGAAGGGAGGATTTCCATCCTCTCACTCCTGCTCCTCTTATTTGCCTTCTACAACACACAGGGAATGCATAGACTTTTCTTTCTCATACTTATCCCTGGGGATAGACTATGTGTGTGTGCGTGTGTATGTATATTGTTTTAATACTTGATCACCGTTTCTCACATTAGCAAGGCAGCACCAGGAAACAGACGAAGAAAGACTCATTCACTCACATACAAATATATGCACATACACGTACATGTATATACATGTACATATTCATACTTACTAACCTTCATCCATTCCCCATACCACCCCACCCCAAAGGAAACTGCACAACTGCATGAAGATAAAGGAAAATGATATCATATAAATTCCCTTTTCCTCCCTACACACCTGATTACCGCCCCTTGCGTGAGGAAGGTAGCGCAAGGAAACAGACGAAGAAAAGCCACATATGCTCACACTCATTCTCTGGTTGTCATGTGTAATGCATCAAAACCACAGCTCCCATGTGATTGTGTGCGTGGACATGACCTTTTTTGGTCTGTTACTTGTGCTACCTCGCTAACGCAAGAAATGGGAATTGAGTATGAAAAAAATATATATCTTTTGCGCAAGTAAAAACACTTTTGACTGAATATGAAAATCCTTGAATTTTTGGGGTAGGGACATGAAACAAACTCCAAATGCCATAAGGTTAAACACTCAAGCTCTATTAAAAAAACAGAAAAATCAATGGTGGAGAAACAACACTTCTATGTCTTCCCTTCTTACCTCAAACTATCAAACATGTATGTCACAACCCCTGCTCCTACTTAATCTGCACTCCACCAGGCCAACACAAAGGTAGTTATATTACCTCATAGTCATAGAGTTTCTGATACTATCCTGTCATTTAAAGGTATAGAGGCTATCAACAAGAAACTCCATGTAAGCAAGAAAAGATGCATCTGTCTCACCTGAAAAGTCCAAGTCTATAGGGATGAGAAGATTATGTTTCTAAGGGCTTACCCTCATCCTATAATGAAGCCACAACAAAGAAGCCTTCCAGAACAAGAAGTTCACTTCACTAAATAGACAGAAAATGGGTTTTACTGAGCTGGAGCATATTAGCAGATACATAGTTTAAGCCAAAAAATCATGGATGCAAACTTCCAAGATTTTCTCCCACTTAAAAACATCAGTACTTTGTAACCTGGAGAAGAAGCAAGAAGCTATTTTGTGTTTTCAGGTATACGTTCATAATTCTATTACTAACAAGTGAATGGAAATTCCATATACAAAATAAGTTTCTTCTTTATGAGAGAAAATAGTAAAGCAGATCTGACTAGTAAGAGCTTTAAAAACATCCTAAGAGAAGGTTGGTTTAATAATAGTTTTCCCTTTCTGCAAAAACAAAGATATACAACAATTTTAATAAATTTTCTCTTTTGTTTCAGGATACATAGTTCTTTTGTTTCTGAGCTACCACTGTTTCAAAGTTATGAATAATGACAGGACATAAGACGGAAAAGAAAAAGTGCTGGATGAGGAAACCACCTTTTCGGCGGCAGTAAATGAATGTGCCAGCCAATAGATGGCACTGTGATTGTACTCACTCATGGCCCAACAAATGAACAACATTAAAACATTTTAAGACACACTAAAATGTTTTAAGACACACTAAGGAAAAAGCAGAAAACAGTAAGAGGTCAAAGTAAAGAAACCTAGGTGGTATGGGTATTTCACAAAAAAAAAAAAAAAAAAAAAAAAAAAAAAAAAAAAAATAAATGGAGCAACCATTACAGGATATCATCATCCAGTAAACCCTGTAAATCGGAGGGAGCACAGAAACAACAAGCATCAGGCCAATCCAAGTTGACGGGTTAAAAGCATAGAGCAGAGAATATGCCTTTGGCATTCAAAAGCACACATTATGGCTTAGAATTCATAGCATGACTGTTCAGCAGCAGGGGAGATAATGGTGATCAGTTCCTACAAGGTGGAAAATGAATATGGATTTGGAAAACACTAATACGAAATAATAAAGGCCCAACAAGTGGTTACACTACCAATGAAATCACCTTTGGTGAGGTTGTATCATTGTCAGTGGATGAAAGGGAGAACAGGCTCACCAAGAAACTTCTCACTCGAAAGGAATCTATCAATTCCTTGCTAAAGAATGTACCACAGCCTTGAAGCTGCAAAGGCCCCTTAAAAGGAGTTCTGGGGTTATACAGTATATAAAAATTACATGGAGCTACCTGTCCATCTGTGAAATCCAATGGAACCGTAATAATAACAGCAACTATGTAATGCAGCCCGGAACTGAATGCCATACTAAAATCAAGATAATACTATGCTCACTACTATGATAATAAGCTTACAAGTCACAAATAAAAAGCAAGGTAAAATATCCTGCATGAGCTGATCTAAGCTACCATTTTACAATAAACTCAGCAGATAAGTTACGGATATTGTGAACAGAGCTAAACAACACATGTTTACTACTGCAACAACAATTATCCATTAGCCACACTGAGTGGGTATCAACTCGAGCCATTTATGAATAAGGGCTCAAGGTCCTTATGCCACCCTGATTCCAGGACTTCAAGAGTTTCAGATATAGCTTATTAATAATATATGAGTGGTCTGTTTTGACTTGCATATAAACAGAGTGAACAGATTTTGTCTCAAGAGTTCTCATTTTCACTATAAACAGTCTTCTGATAGTATCTTATTACAAAGAGCAAGGATACAATTGCCATTCAAGCTGTGACAACACCTGTATCAGAACTAGTGATGGTGGACATCTTTTCTCTGCCTGGATTTGGATTTGTTTTAGAACAATGGGTTATCTAGCAACAAAGAAGGTTAGCTTCTGGTATTAATGTGATAGGACACCCATGGCAGAATTTGACTGAATGGACCCTTAAGGCCTCTTGCAAGGTAGCTGATGGTCCAATTAGCTCAATATTTGTGGATAAACAAAATACTTATCATCTACCACAGCTCAACCTGGGCAAGCTGAAAGTTTCATTCTTTCAAGCACATGCAAACATACAAAGATAAATGAACACACGACACATTTTAGCAAGTGACGACAAAAATTAAAGCATCAGGAAAGATCACAACAGTCAGATGATATGACAAAAAACTTTAACAATAATGAAATATTTCATCCCTGAACATGAGTTCTCTGAAGAATACGGACAAGAGGCTTATCTGAAGCTTGGCTACTGTGCAAAAAGTCCTCAAGAACCTGAAAAAAGAAAAAAAATATAATCAATACAAATTCAGTCCTAATTCCATGTCCTACGTTTTGCTAAGGTACCTAGAAAAACGTTTTGTGAATTTCTTTTACATATTTTCCTCTATAACATGCTCACATCCATTCAGTTTTGGATTTTGCAAAAGGACAATGCAGAAAGTCTGTACTGTCGATGAAGTGGGAAAAAAATCTTCACAGCTGAGAAGGGAATTATTGAGAAGGGTAGAGGTGTGTGGAACATAAGGTTGCCTTGAAAATTCTCAGAAAAGATTTAAGGCATAAACATTAAATAGTATGGATGTCTTATTGAAAAATTATTGATAATAATGCAAACAGGAGAATGTGAAATGAATAACTGAAATACATTTTTCTTGCATACTTGTGCTAGCTTTACCATTATAACAAAATCTCGACTGAGGTAGAGAAATAAGTAGGGAGTTCATAAGGATTTTAATTAAGGAAAAAAGTTCATATTAAGTGAATTAATCAAAAATGGTCCTAGGTGGTCCTGAACCCTTGACCTTTTTTCTTAACAGCTTATCTTATTATTTGAGGCTTTGGCATCTGAAGCATTTTCCAGGAATGTAACCTGTGAATAGTGAAGTAATGTATAAATGTTTACAAAGCTGCCTGACAGCAAAGAAGATTCAAGGAATGAGACCTCCCATGAATGCAGAATGCTCTCCCCAAAATGGGTATTTACAAACAGGTAATCACATCTCAAAAGAGAGAAGAATGATGAGCAACCTTAAAGATTTTAAAACACACTGATGACTTAGACAGTGAACAGTTCTTTGAAAAATGTTGGGATACAACAATCAGAGGAGATAGCATGATATTAAACAAAAAACTTGTTAAAAAAGACATAAAGAAGTACTTTAATGAGGTATATGAGTGGTGGATGAATAGAATAAGATGACTAAGGACATGGTTGCCTCCAATCTCACTACCACCAGAATGGTGACCTCTACCAACAAATCTAGCACCACAATCACCACAGGTATGAGTGTACCACCAATAACTTATTTGCTAAGTACAATATAGCATGAAAGGAGAAAGTTGAGAGTAAATGTGGATAAGAGCAAGGTTATGAGGTTCAGCAGGGCTGAGGGACAAGTTAGTTGGGATGTGAGTTTGAATGGAGCAAAATTGGAAGTGAGGTGTTTTGGATATCTGGGAGTGGGTGTGGGAAATGGCGATCAAGTAAAATAAATACATAAATAACAAGGTTCACTGTAATGAATTACAAAAATGAGTTACTGTATGTAAATCACCTGGAAGCTCATCTCTTGTTGAAGAATAATCATATTGTCCTGATTATGAAGGCAGCAAGCTAGGAGAGTTGGGAAAAGAACAGCTGTAAGGCTTGGTTCACTGAAGTACTGCCAAGGTAGGTTGCAAAGCTGCTGCAGTACACTTGGCACTTCGCCACTTTGTATGACCATCTGTAGAGAAATACTCAAGATTGGAATAAAGAAAATATAGTGCAGAAGATAAATGCAAGATTTTGTATTTGACATGTTTTATGCCATATGCATAAAACAAACCATAAATATTCAAACTTTGAAATACGATATACTCAAATACACAAAATACTTAGAACAAGATTATATGATTCAACTCGTATCTTGATTACATATGCTACACTCTATAAATTTCCTTTGTTACCTAATGTGGAGAATGATAACAACAACAAATAACTTTCAGACTGCATGTTAAGAACATAACCTATAACTGAGGGACCCCCTGTATACATGTAGCAATGTGCTGTCAACGGGTTGGACCAGGGAACATGAAGCAGTCAGAGGAAACCATGGAAAGGTATGTGAGGCTTGGTTGTGGATTGACGGCTTTGGTTTTGGTGCATTACACATGATAACTAGAAAGTGGATGAGAGCAAATGAGGCTGCCCTTGATGTTCCTTG
Source organism: Panulirus inflatus (assembly GCA_032361765.1). NCBI lineage: Eukaryota > Metazoa > Arthropoda > Malacostraca > Decapoda > Palinuridae > Panulirus > Panulirus inflatus. The sequence goes on from JAUUDY010025641.1 coordinate 9,316, forward strand.
AACTACCTCACTATTGTGGGAAATGACATAGGTCATTTCATGAATTTCCACTAAGCTATTTTGAATTTGGCTTTAACAGTGCCATCATGAGTTCTGCTACTGCTATCACTGTCTTTACTTGCTGTCTGCTGTAACTTCAACATTTATAGTGGCATTCTACTCAAACTGGTTAAATATCTCACTCAAGTATTAGTAAAACCATTACAATCCCTTGGGTAGAGGAGAAAGAATTCTACCTCCACATTCCCTGCATGTTGTAGAGGGTGACTGAAAAGGGCAGGATCAGGGGGCTGGAAACCCCCTCCTTGTATCTCAATTTCTAAATAAAGGAACAGAAGGAGCCAAGCAGGGAGGGTTAATCCTTCTTGAAGGCTCAGGCTGGTGTGCCTAAATGAATGTGGATGTAATCATGAAGAGAGGAGAGGAGAGATGGATAGTATGTTTGAGGTAAGAAACCCAGATGTTCTGGCTCTGTATGAAACAAAGCTCAAGGGTAAAGGGAAAGAAAGGTTTGGCAATGTCTTAGGAGCAGAGTCGGGGGTTGGTGAGAGGACAAGAACTATGGAAAGAATAGCACTACTGAAGCAGTTGTGGGTGTGAGTAAAAGAGTGTAAAGTAGTACATTCTCGATTGATGTGAGTAAAAATAATAGTGGATGGTGAGCTATGAGTGATTATTAGAGCCTATGCACCTTGCCATGAGAAGAAAGATCATGTGAGGCAAGTGTTCAGAAGCAGATGAGTGAGTGTGTCAGCAGTTTTGATGTAAGAGACTGGGTATTAGTGATGGGTGATTTAAATGCAAAGGTGAGTAATGTGGCAGTTGAGGGCTCAATTGAGGGGTATGGAGTATACAGTGTTATGAAAAGAAATGGCAAAAAGCTTGTGGAGTTACATGCTGAAAAAGGACCGGTAATTGGGAATGCATGATTTAAAAAGAGGGACATATACAAGTATATGTATGTAAGCAGGAGAGACATATAGAGGGCATTACTGAATTACATATAAATTGACAGGTGTGTAAAAGAGTAACTTTTGGATATTGAAGTGTAGAGAGAGGCAGCTGGTGGAATGCCTGATCCCTATCTTGTGGAGGCAAGAGTGAAGATTTGTGGAGGTTTTCGGAGAAGAGGGAATAATGTCGGTGATAAAAGAGTGGTGAGAGTAAGTGAGCTTGGAAAAGAGAATTGTGTGAAGAAATACCAAGAGAGATTGAGTGCAGAATGGCAAATAGTGCAAATGGTGAGACTAAATGAAGCAAGAGGAGTAGGTAAGGACTAAGAGGTATTGAGAGAGAAAGTGCCAGTGAGTGCTAGAGATGCATGTGGCATGCAAAAGGTGGGAGGTAGGCATATCAAAAAGGGTAGTGAGTAATGGAATGAAGAGGTAAAGTTTCTAGTGAAAGAGAAAAAGTTGTTTGGGCAGTACTTACAAGGAAGGAATGCAAATCATTGGGGAATGTATATAAGAGAAAGTGACACAAGGTCAAGAGGAAGGTGCAGGGCTTGAAAAAGTGGGTAAATGAGAGTTGCGGTGAGTGAGTATCAGTTATCTTTGGAGAGAAAAGGAAGCTTTGGAAGGAGGTAAATAATGCACAAAAAACAAAAAAAAACAGGATCTGGTGAAGAGGCAAAAGTGGAGATGAAAAGGTAGTGAAGAAGTGAGGAGAAAATGGAGGACTACTGAATGTGTTTGATGATAATGTGACAGATAAGTAGTGTGTTTGGGTCAGGGTGGTATGCAAAAAGAGATGGTCATGGAGAGGGGTGTAACAAAGAGAGAAGAAGTGGTGAAAGCCTTACTTACGATGAAATGTGGCAAGACAGCTGGAGAGGATGGTATTACAGTTGAATTCATAAAGAAACTGGGTAACTGTGCAGTTGACTGGTAGGCACAGATTTTCAATGCAAGTATGGATCATGGTGAGATGCCTGAGGATTGGTGGAATGTATGTATATTGCCACTGTATAATGGCAAGGGGGATAAAGATGAGTGTTCAACCTACAGAGGGTATTTGTTGAGTATACCTGGTAAGTTGTATTGGAGGGTATTAAGTGACAGGGTGAGAGTATGTAAAGAGCAGTAGATTGGGGAGGACGGGTTTGGTTTCAAAAGTGGTAGAGGATGTTTGGATCAGGTGTTTCCTTCAAAGAATGTGTGAGAAATACTTAGAGAAACATGGATTTGAATGTAGCATTTATGGATCTGAAGAAAGCATATGATACAGTTGATGGAGATGCCTTGTGGAAGGTCTAAAGAATATACAGTGTGGGAGGAAAGCTGCTAGAAGCAGTGAGTTTTCATCAAGTGTGTAAGGCATGCTTACCAGTATGAAGGGAGGAGAGTGAATGGTTCCAAGAGAAGGCTGGTCTTGGCAGGGGTGTATGATGTCACCATGGTTATCCAATTTGTTTTTGGGTTGGGTCATGAGGGAAGTAAAAGCAAAAGTCTTGGAGAGACGGGGGAGTGTGCAGACTGTGGGGCATGAGAAGGCCTGGAAGTGAGTCTATTGTTGTTTGCTGATGATACAGAACTGGCAGAAGATTCGAGTGAGAAACTGCAAAAGTTGGGGACTGAGTGTGGAAGTGTGTAAGGAGAAAATGGAGAGTACATGTGAATAAAGCCACACTGTTAAGTTGAAGTGTTCAGGGACATGTTAGTTGGAGTGTGAGTTTGAATGGAGAAAAACTGGGGGAAGTGAAGTGTATTAGATACCTTGGAGTGAACATGGCAGTGAATGGAACCTTGGAAGTGGGTCATAAGTTGGTGAGAGGGTGAAGGGTGAAGAGGGTGAAGAATGTGTGAAAAGAGAGAATGTTATCTGGGAGGGCAAAAATTATAAGTTTGAAGGAATAATAGTCCCGAAAATATTACATGAATGTGAGGCATGGGCCATAGATAAGACAGAGCAAAAGAGGGTGGATGTGTTGGAAATAAAATGATTGGGGGCAATATGTGTTGTAAGGTGGTTTGATCGAGTATGTAATGAAAAGGTACGAGAGAGGTGTGGTAATAAAAAAAAGAGTATGGTTGAGAGAGCTCCAGAAGTTGTGCTGAAATGGCTTGGACATAAGAAGAGAATGAGTGAGGAAAAGGTGACAAAGATGGAAAGAATGACTGAGGAAAGGTTGACAAAGATGATTTATGTGTCAGAAGTGGAGGGAGCAGGAGAATGGAAAGACCAAACTGAAGTTGGAAAGATGGAGTGAAAAAGATTTTGAGTTTCGGGGCCTGAACAATCAGGAGGGAGAAAGGTGTGTATGGGATAGCGTGAACTGGAAAGATGTGGTATACTGGGGTCAGTGTGTTGTTAATAGACTGAACCAGGGCAAGAGAGGCATTTGGATAAACCATGGAAAGGTCTATGAGGTCTGCTTGAGGACTGAGAGATGTGGTTTTGGTGCATTACACATGACAGAGAATGGATGCGAGTGGATGCAGCTCTTCTTTGCCTGTTCCCCACTAACAAGGGAAATGGCAATCAAGTATGAAAAAAAAATGTAATCTAGATCAATAACATAATATTCCTTAATAACATTTCTCAAATCGGATTTAATCCCTAATAATAACTAAGGAATCTGAAAATTATCAAAAATGGGTACTCCCCAGAAGCTAGTAATTCCAGGTGATAGTTAATCTTTTACATATAATATTCAAATTTCTCCCTTCTATATTCACCAGTTATTAACTAAAATCATATATCCTGCAATGAAGATAATTAACAAAACTAACTTCTTAAAGAAAATTGCAAGATGTAACATTACATTTCCCAAGCTTACTATTCTTGTAAAAAAAATTTAAAGTACTAAAAATCTTCAGTAGAGGATAGACAAATTGAAAAAAATGAAGTGACAGGTTTTGATGGTGGGAATAAGTCTAAAGCTATTATGGGGGTTAACCTTTAATTCTGCCTTTTCACTTTTACTGCAGATTGCTTATTTTCTTCATACCACCTTGAAACTGGTTTAGCTTAGCTACTCAAGTTTTATTGTTTGAAGCTATTCAGACAGTTTACTTTTCATATGATTGTTGTCCAAATCTGATCAAAAGGATCTGCTACATCAAAAATCTATGCAGCTGTGTAGCAAGTGCAGAAAACTTAATATTAGAAAGCAACTTATCAACACATACCTGATTTTCCTTGTTGTTGACAGCAAAGAAGCCAACAAGTGGTATAATGTTATGCATGATGTCCTCACACGGCCAGTGTGAACAGTACCAAAGGAGATAACTGGCAATATGACGAAATTCCAAGGATATGCCTTCACTACCTAATACGCCCTGCAATGAAATGATTATTTTCTTAAACAGGCTTATCAATTACAAAGTGAGGACACACAAATATATCTGAATCTATGGCTAAGGTTTTTAAACAAAAAATTACAGAGAAAAGTTCCCTAAACCACATTAACCCAACTTTCCTTCAAACAAATGAATACCAATAATCAGTAACTGGCAGAGTATGTAAAGAATACTCTGCTATCCTATCACAGCCTACAAAGAGACACTGTCACTGTACTTAAGGCTCTTCCTTCGAAACATGCACCACAGATTAGATGGGCTTGGACAACTCAACACCTCACTTGAAGTGTATTCTAACTTTCTTTTTTACAGTTACAAAATTTCATTCCCTACTTACTATACCTACACATCATATTGTTTAATGTATCCATGTAATAGAGAAGTATATGATATCTGTGAAGAAGTCTTTGAGTGAACCAACTGGCTAGAGCAAAGGCTCAACTTTACTGAATTCTCCAGCTGAGATGGGGTTAACCATGATCAGTGATCTTACCAAAAGTGATAAAGACCATGTACACCACCAATACACCGACTGGAGACAGATAACTGGCTTCCAGCCCTAGCTTAAGCTTAAAGGTCATACACCCTCTAGCCACCAGAAGGAGATGGTATATCACAAGAGAGAAGCTTGATTGTATTAATTAATCTTGAAAAGGAAAAATACTACTAAGATATCTTACATATGAAGATAACAAATATGATGCTCTTAAACAGAGGGATGTGCTTTGTTTACTTTTTAAATTATTGGTAGCTGCTTAGACTTAAACAAATCCTAAAGTATTGCCATTTGAAGTGTGCACATGTGAGCTAATCAGGAATGATCAACAAGATTACATAAGAATGTGACAAGCACCCATTTCTGTACGGTAAAAGTAGTGTCACACATGTAACTTTTCATATCACTAACCACACTCTAACTTCATACCACTGTAATACAGTCTACTAAAATGCACACTCACCTTACCAACTGAAGGAAATAGGCATCTATTGTTTCTATGCTGATGTGTGAATTACGTATTTCAAATCAATACACAATATTATGTATTACTATTATCTGAGAGTATCTGAGGGAGGGGGTTCTATCATTTTAAAAACAAAGGCATCACAGATATTCCTAAAGCCTCTATGCCACATCTGTCAAGCATATTGTACCAAGGAAAGCCAAAGGGAAGACACAATGGTATGCTGCTCATGTCCATGAAACCTTCTCAAGGGTTCCCAGGCAAACAAATACCTTAAACACTGAGATGTAAGTGATGATGGGGGTAGAAAAGCCTTCATGTATATTGAGCTTCTCTTCACTTATTCAATCTATGCAACAATTTCCTTGCTTAACATGCTAAAATATTTTACAGAGTAAAAACAACACACTAAAGTCTGTTACAGATTGTGCCTATTCCTCTGAAATGAATACAGCATGTAATTTTGATGCATATTCCGATCACAGAAATTGTTTAAGCTTGTTTTTTATCAATCTGCTTGCTAAGAGTTGAATATTTCCAGAGTAGTCTTCAGTGAAATCAATTTACCTTGAAAAAGGAAAATAAGGAATCTAAGATTAAATTCGAATTTGAAAGCCTGATGAAAAAATACTGCTATTGCTCCTGTCTCCTGCCTAACACATTAATGATGCAACAATCACCAATGGAAAGAGAAAATAAAAATGGAGTACTTTGTTTATTACATTCTCAGACAGATGTGATAAATGAGAGTACCCACAGTTTTTCTTTTCTCTTTCCAGTGGTGATTGTTGCATATATTTCTTCATAGTGAAGCGAAGGTTCTGCACATTAAAGATGTGAGTGGATAGCAGAGAACACCACGAAGCACATACAGCAATAAGTCTATTTATCTTACATGAAGGTGCAGCCCTACTCACACTATTCCCTCTTTATATGAAAGAACAATAAATCCACACACTTAACATTCTGGCAACAAAACACGTCTAATCATAAAAGTAAACCCTTACATTTTAAATGAAAGAGTCTGAGGGATACAGTAGGTAGCTTTAAGCACAACTTAATACAATGAACCATAAAACCTGGTGTGCAGCAACATCATAATCAAAGCACTTAAAGTGAAAAAAAAAAATATTCATTAATACTACTACAGAAAAACGTTTTAATCAAAGCACTTAAAATAAAAAAAAAATATTCATTAATACTACAACAGAAAAACATGTTTTTTTACCTGAAACATGGAGAGGTCCAGGAAAGCAAGGTTATGCAGCAATGTAGTGGCAGTAACAGTGAGG
>JAUUDY010025751.1:0-15865 GCA_032361765.1 Panulirus inflatus
GATGATTCGACACCATCAGGTAACCAGACATGGTCTACAAGTGAGGGTATTGACCAGAGTCTGGATTATAGTAATTCGCTATTTCCATATTATAAACAGTCGGGTCCATTATTGGGAATAACCATATCTAACAACACTTTCGAATTCTTGGACGATGCTGGTGTTAGTAATCTAAATGTGACAGAGAATAATGATGGCCTTTCCAATGGGACGTTACGAAATGACAGTGATATCAACACAGTTTCCCGGACCCAAAGTACCGTGGACAGAACGGCCATAACTTTGGACAGTGTGGACGTCAGCAACGAAATAGTGTTCGAGGAATCCTTTTACCCGACCTCAAGTGAAAGAGAACTCGATATTGCAAGTGTCGAAGATTATGAGGACATACGAGAAGCAAATGGTACCGTTTCTCTCAACACAAGTCTGCTGTTCATCTCGCACAACCTGACCAACGCCACAACCACCGACAATACAACATCAGTCATGGATACACCGAACGACCTTGACCTTAATTCAACGATGCCAAATCTCACCACAGACGGAACAGTCAACAATATTTCCAACGATTATGAATCCTCCTCCTCTTCCGCTTCCTCCTCCTACTTCTCTGAGGAATACAGTGTCAGTGACGAGATCCTAAGCTTACCTTCCCCTGTATTGACGGCCTCGGATTCCAACGATACAGAGGAGGTTGACACGGGATCTGCCCAGCTCGATGAGGACAGTATATTCTCGACAGAGGAGGAAGATCGTGACGAACTTTTCAACGTTACTACTCTAACTCCCTCTGATAAAGAGGTGATCACTGACCATCCGTCAGTGATCAATACTCCACCAGACAACGAAACTACAGTGACTCCAGTGCTTTACGACAGTGTTAGCAGTGAAGTATCACCAGCCGGCTACACAACGCTGGAGGCTGAGGAGACAACGGAAGCCTTCACTGCGACGGAGACCCAGAGTTCAGCAGTGGGTGTGGGTAACGCCACGACTCCCATTCCTTCTGACGATGTTGATGATAACTCGGATGTGGGCATATGGACCACCACAGCCACAACGATAAGTGAAGTGATTGCTCAAGCAACTGAGGACGCACTTACTGCTACTTCTGCTGCTACTACTACTGCTGCTACTTCTACTACTAATGCTCCTACTACTACTACTACTTCTACTTCTATTGCTACTACAACTGTTACTACTTTCCCACCATCAACATATCACGAAGATCCAACTACAGAAACCCTCGCAGAAGACGTCACGACAGATGCCACACAGACACCGACTGAAGATCAGGAAGGCCTTTCTATCTCCACTACACACTCGCCATCAAGAGAGACAGGAGGACCATCCGCAGATGGAACAGAACTCAAGACCACAACCTCAAGCTTCACCACCGAATCTAACAACTGGAAAGACGCAGCCGTCAACCAGAAGAACCTGACCATCTTGATCGCCATCCACTCTGAGATGAACGAAAGCAAGGTCCCAGAGTACATCATCCAAGGAATGGACGGTAGACCGTACCAGTACGAGATTGTGAGTATAGTGAAGGACGATGAGTTAGCTCCCGATAGCCTGGAGGCGGAGAAGACCAGCAACATGCTGAGGGAAAAGGAGGCTGATGGGAGTCATGAATACCTGCAGGGGAACAACATCTCCTCAGCTAAGAGGTGCACATTGTCTCTTATCTCTCTCATTCTTATGCTCTTCCTTCACAAGCTGTAGTAGTCGTGAGAGAGAGAGAGAAAAAAAACAATCTTGCAATAGATCAATTTATTTCTCACATGCGAAATTATCCTTTCGTATAATTTCCACGGTCATGTGGAGAGGCATGACCTTTGAATGACAGTGGCAGGAGTTTCCCGTGTGTATGACAAGTGGTCATGTCAGCTGGTCTGGGTGTTCACTGTCATACTGTTAGTCTTTTATGAACGAGGAGAGACGGAGGAGGATCCAGAGTCAGCAGAGACGTGAGAAGACATGCGAGACTAACGAGGAGCAGAAGACAAGAGAACGATTCACTGACGTCCGGAGAACCACAACAGAATTGTAATCTGTGGGCGAGAGTCCGCTAGTGTGTGTGTGTGTTTTAAGGAGCTCTTTAGACTCCTCGTCTCTGTGAGTGCGCTTACTAGAAACGCGCTTTTTTTTCAGGAAAGAGTGCACTTATCTCAGTGTTCAGTGCTGGTGAAATGACGACATAAAAGTTACATGTTACGCCATGTGAAGATATGGCATGCGTCCGTCTCTTGCCTCAAGGATAGATAAAGGACACATATCAGTGTTCACGAAGATTTTTACTTCCTTGGCATCAAGAATCCTACACAGGAACTACGCAGGAGGGAGACTGTGACTCTGGTGAAGTTTCTCTGAATGTTCTGAAGGCGTAACATAACTCCTTTAAACCTTGTCGAGTGGCCGGGTCGCTCTGAGGTGAGGATAGACTCTTCCCGACTCGCCTCTCTGTAGGTTCCTCCTCCCCAGGTCTTGCTGTCTACAGTGTCAGAACATTTACGTGTTTGAAGACTTACGGTGGAAAGAAAAAGTAAATGAACACAGTCGTAGAATGCAAGACTGGAAATACATTTTTGACTTTGGTAATAAAGATTTTAGGCGGGAAAAAGAATGAAAGTGCAAGATTCGAAAATCCCTTTTTTTCTGTGTGTGGATTTGTCGTAACAGATGGTAGAAAACATTTGAAATTTTGAAATACACTTTGTAAAAAAAAAAGATAATGATCCTCATTCCTTCATTTTCAGAAGAATTTTTCACGTGTCGAGAAAAACGACACTTTCTATATATCTATATATTTTCCTAGCTCTCATAGCCATATTATCGATGTTTTAAAACAATATAGTACGCCATATATTTTTACACATAATTTATGCATTCTTATGTTGATTTCTGATGGTCTCATTTACATGTCCAGACAGAGAGAGAGGCATCACCCCTGTATTATCATCATTTCATATATGCTTAAAATTGATTTACGAATAAGCAATTTATGAAGATAAATGAAACTTATATAAAAAAATGCTTCAGCTGAAATTTTATGAAAAACTTTTTTTTTTTTGCTGTCTTTCGAATACACATTTGACTTGTAAATACATATGGTAGATGATGTCCCCTTTCCACACCCCCTTCAACGCACACACTTCATCATTTTTCATGATCCCTTAATGTTTCTTGTTCTTTTATCTCCCTTCGTCATCGAGGTCCTCCCCTCGGTAGGCAGAACTGACGCCCTTCTTGGGCTTCTCCTGCCACCTCGACCCGCCATTCATGATGTTTATGTTCAAGTGTAGTACCGTAGACAAGCGGCGACAGATGTGGCGCCTTGTGGTGAGTGTGTATATTCCAAGTTGGGTCTCGGTTTGTTGATGTTATTGTAAGTTAGGCAAGGAAAGTAAGAGATGTCCTTTTAAAATCCAAACACTCGTGTGTACAAGTGTACATATGTGATCTTCACAATCTGTAGTGTCTATATTTTTGAGAGGACAAACAAAGTCAAAAATTCATGTCATCTCTTACATTCTTATTATTCATAGGAGGAGTTTTAAGAAATCCGAATAACATATATTCTCAGATTTGTTCCTATAATCAAAACGCAGTTAATATTCATTGCTACTCATGAATTAAAATCAGGTATATATAAATATATATATATTTTTTATAGCTTAATTTATGCCAAAACTTCCACCATAATTGATCACCAATAACCCTTTCATGTTTATGTTGTCATAGCCCATCAATATATCGTAAGAATCCTATAATCAGTTCTATGTAAGTCACACCTATCATACCCCATAATGCAATAACTGTGAATAAATTATGTATTGTCAGATGTTTAATGTAACAGCCTTTTCTTTAAGTCTGTTTCCGGATAAAGGTTCAAGTTCATTTCTTAATGAGCAGGTCTTCTAGAGACAAATCAAACTGCCAATTTTCTGATTAAGAACTAAACATATTTTTCGTTTTCCCCTCCTAGCCACAAAGACCAAAAAGTAGTAGAAAGATTAGTGAGGATATTAGGGAATTATGCGTATGGAAACGGCTTTTGGTAAAACACTGTAAGGTTGAATATGTTTTACTTCCTCATACAAGAGGAACGGTTGGGAGATTTTGGTCTTAAAGATCTGAAAGAATGTGTTCCTTGTGAATGCAACCCTTTGCACGGGCTGCCTAACCTAACCTGAATTCTACCCTTTTAGTTACACAGACCATAGGTGTACAAAGGGATCGAAACGTACTCTATAGATCTGAGCTTTTTTAAAAGCGATTCACTTGACAAGAAAAGAAAATACACAAATGTAAAACACTTTCTTATAAGAGTATTCTCTCTATGATGTTGGAAGGAAGATATAACTGTGGTTAGTCTCTATAGTCCAATAAAAAAGATTTCTATGTAACCATTATCTGTTTTGTATTTATTTCTTCCTTTGTAGAGTTTGACTGTGGTTCATCTCTACCACCCCAGGATCGTTTATATTGAGTCTCCTACAGCATCAAGATTTCACTTAGGTAAATAGAGATACAATTACTTCCAATCGTATCAAAAATGCTGGTCGATATGAACGTAAATCACTTTTAATCTTGGTGCGACCATATGTAGGCGGAGTCCGGTAACACTTGTGATATATATCATCCAGGACTTTTCTAAAGGTTCCTGCAGCCAGAGTCTGCGCTATCCTCAGTAGCAGGAAAATGTGGAGGAAAAGAAACAAGGAAGAATTAAAGTTATATAATTTTATTTGGTGTTATCACATGATACAGTTATTACCATAGAAAACTAAAAGCGGTTCTGTTGTACAGGCCTTGTAGAAAAGGACAATGTTTACTTTTAGTCTCTTCTTGGACACACAAGCGTGAAAACAACAAGGAAGCTAAGGGTTTTCCAGTACAAACAAAGTAACTACCAGTTAACACTAGTCCTGAGGAAGGGGGTGTGGGTGGGGTGGAGTAGGAGGGGAGGAGGGAACGCTTTTCACTCCCTCACTACTCGGCTGATCTGTCTGTTATTCCCACTTACCTCAGCTCACTTCATTTTGAGTTCACTTCAGTGGTTGTAACTCACTCACTCTCTCTCTCTCTCTCTCTCTCTCTCTCTCTCTCTCTCTCTCTTCCGGTGGATTTGTTCATTTCAGTGGTGTGCTTGTGGAGAGAGAGAGAGAGAGAGAGATGTATTTGCGAAACCCCTTTTTAAGATGACACGAGTGAGGCATTACGACACATAATGACTTAGTGTCATGTGATGATATAACACACGTGGCTTGTAGTGACACATATAACTTATAACCCTGACACATCTGACTTAACCCTGACAGTTGTAATTTCCAGTGACGCGTGTGACTTCATGTTGAAACACCTGACTGGAAATGACAAACGTAATACAATGTCTTGTTACTCCTTGTGAAACGTGACTTACGGTGGCACAAGTGACGCAGGATGAATTACACCACAGGAATGAGCCTAGGCGAGGGCATGCCGTGCCCAGCCACCCTAGATAGGTCGTCGAGGGTATGAGGAAGAAGATAGTACATAGGAGAATGTGAGAAGGGCAGATAACAGACGACCCCGATGGTCCATGTCGAGTTTATCAACTTTGTCTGTTGCAGGATAACAGTGGGATCCTATGCTCTTATATTATTATAAAGACAGAGAGATAGGATAGTAAAGCAGAGGGCTTCCTCGTACCCACAACTCCCTCTGGCACATCAGAAAAATAGTTAAGGAGAGGAGCAGATCAGAGGAGGAGGAGGAGGGGTACTTCCCTGGGAAGCTGTAGAGGGTGGTAGTCGGGCGAGTAGGTTGTTATTGGGGGAGAGGGAGTACGTGGTTATTGGGTGGGGTAGCTGATGGCTATCGGGGAAGGGGATGGGTTAACGAGGGAAGGGTGGTTAAAGAGGGAGAGGTGATTATCTGGGGTGAGGAGGTTAACTAAAGTGGGTTGAAGGGAAAGTAGGTCAGAGAAGGAACTGCTAGAGAGGGAGAGACGTGGTGGAGGAGGAGGTGATGGTGACGATGGTGCACACGTAGTGGTGTAACATTGAAGACAAAAAAACTTTTGTGTTCAAATACATTCAACAGATTTTGTACTTCATGGCATTATCATCAACATTATCATCATAAACATCATCATTATCATCATCAGCTGATGAATATGATAAGCAAATCACATTCAATACAAGAAGGAGAACTTGAGGTATCGTAATTTGTCTTAGCAAAGCAACGGGCAATCCACCCGTGACGCTGGCTGGCGTGTACACGGTACCAAGTTATCGTACTGGACCAACGATCGTCGAATCCGCCCACTGACATCTCATCCTTCTCGAGAGCCTGAGTTCAGGCTAAGGAGAAGTGTTGGATCTCTGGCTGCTGCAGAGGGAACGGTTGATCATCGACGTAGCTCAGAGTTGCGGCTGAATTTACTAAAACAAAAACAAAAAAGCACTGGTGACATTCTGATGTATACTTATGTGTATCACGGAATCACTGGACTTCACTGCTTGGGGAACTCCTTCAAATAATGTCAGCTGAAGACACAGTGACATCCACACTCTTCCACGTCAGAGGAGTCTGTTTGTGTCTTTTTATTATCGAGTCAATAATGCACTTATGTCACATAGAAACTTCTTCCTACTTGTGGGACATGTTACGTGTCCAATAGGGTGAGCGTCGGTGGACATGGAAACAAAAATCAGTTGTGATGCGAAGGTCATATCAGCCACGAACTGGTTCTGATGTAAGCCCACAGCACAGGGGGATTTGCTGTGTCGTAAGATCACACCAAACGGGGAGTATGCCGACCAGTTGGCTCGAAACACTGGTGGTTTGTCATTCCTTAGGAGATGACACCACGGGAGTGTTGTAGCGCTGTAAGCTCATAGCACTAAGAGACTTGTCGTGTCTATGCTTCGCAACTTGGGCGTGTTACCGAGTCGTAGGCACACAACATTTGAGGTTTGTTGTGCCGAAGGCTCACAACACTGAGCCGTATCATCTGAGCCGGACGCGTTGCATGCTTCGGGAGGATCATCGAAGCAGTCTCGTTCGACGAATGTTATCACATACCAGTCATTTCTATCTCTTTCTTTTTCTTCGGCGTTTGATACGTCACCACTGACCACAGACAGTTCCTATAGATCAACGTTAGTCACTGTCTTACCATACAAGAGTTGCAGCAGTTACGTGAGTCAGACTGTATATATTGCTCCGTCCTGCACGAAAAATCTTACAGTATGAAGCCTCGTTTGTTCACAGGCTGTATTGGAGAGAGAGAGAGGGAGAGATCTGCACTTACGTACAGGGCACAAACGAACTTCATCTGAGTGGACCAGACGCAAAATTTTCCTTTTCCTCTGTAGATAATTGTATTTCCCCCAGGAGCTCACAGACACAGCTATCGCCTCTATGACTCAAGAACACGAGATTCTTCCCTTTTTCTCTCTCACCGGAATTAAGGATAACCACTTTCCTATTTTCTGAGGAATTTACACATCATCCACTCTTTCTTTCTCTCCACTTCTGTCGTTTTCTGTTTCAGTCTCAATCTTCAGTGTGACTGCGTCTTCATCTAGTCACAAGACTGTCTTGTTCCTCGTACTCATTGCCATCGACTGTGACCTAAAGCAGACTCCATACCCCACTTGTTACATGAACAAGACGCCTCGTACCTTCAACTGATCTCTATAGTTCTTCACAGTCTCCGTCCAAGGGTTCAACTTGGTTATCACATTCATAAAACCCTTAAGAGGGTTCCGAAACCACAGTTGGATACGTTGATAGATAAATGAAACTCCCCTTAACTCTTTGTAAGAAATTAAACACAGTGTTTGGATTTCTACCTAAGATCATGTACATGGTCCTGATTCACTTGGGAATAGAGAGATACATTTATTCCTAGTCTGTTTATCTCGCCTTTCTTTCGAGCGTTGTACTAACCAAATGTTCTTCGTCACATTCATTGACCACTATTTTCATCATCATTGAAACAGCTTTAGAAGGACTTTGCACTGATCACCAACATTATGAGTCTTACTCCATTTCGACGGAGCGAAATGAAACTGTATTGTGGCTATACTCGAAGCGCTTCGAAATCACACTCTTATCATCTCGTTATAGAGAAAAGTCTTTGCTTCTCTTATCTTTCCATGGCTGTCTCGGGAATAGGCACTTGACACGTGTTATCACATAGATATGAGGTATGTCTTCAGCTTTCTTCTGACACGTAGCATGATACACTGGTCCGAGCGGATGTACGTCCTAGATGACATCACATCAAAAGGACGGATAAAGACGCAGGCATGACCCAAGCTCACGTCGCGCAGGTCGAGAGCTGGTCCTCTCCTTCACCGAACTCTTCTCGCGTGAGGGCAAACTCTTCTTATTCCTGAAGGAGCCGGTGTCACGCTTATGGGAGCTCGTCTCGCGAGAGGGCGAATTCTTCTCGCGCCTGGGGGCAACTAGTCACACATACGGTAGATTGGCGAGGGGTGACGCAGGTGGGGTAGATTCTGTCTGAAGAAAAGAAGAGATTTACTCGTACAACGTAACATCAGTACATGGAAGAGTGGATGGTCTGAACTGATGCAGGGAACAATTTGAAAGCTTCTTCCGTTGCCTTCAAAGATGATACCTGCAAAGTCAGTCATAATGAGGTACGTAAATATGGTTCATGTTATCTCTTTTGATGGCAAATGATAGACACAAATGATAGATACAATGTTCATGATATAAGAGGACACAAAGTCAATCTTTAATGGTTTGATGAGATGCGACATATCTATTCATCCAACACAGACATGTTTGCCATAACGTTTAATAGTAACTTGCAATAGAATATATTCTAGGTTTATAGAGGCTGTACTGACTTTAAGCTTTATTCTACAGGCTGTACTGACGCAAAGCTTTATTCTAGAGGCGTACTGATGCTTAGCTTTATTTTGAAGGCTGCACTGACGCTAAGCTTTACGCAAACTCTAAGGAAGAAATAATCTCTATGTATATATTGGGAGTCGCTCTCCAAGCCCTTAGAAGGGATGTTCCTCTCATGACCACAGGTTCTCATGATTAAATCTCTCATAAAAAAACAGCTTCTCATGACTGCAGCCTCATACGAGCATGTCCCTCATTTCCACAGTCTCTTTCATGACTACAGCCACTCATGACTTTAGTTGGTCATAGATATAAATTCCTCATACCCAAATTTCTACATTATTACAGTCCCTCATGGTTACATCTAATGATTACAGTCTTACACGATTACAGTCCTCACATAAAGACAGATTCTCTAAACTACTATTCATGAATAAAGCTTTTCATGATTAATCCTTTTGCCTACATCCACTCATGACATCAGTCACCCATAGCAATATAACCAACCATGACTACAGTCTAAATGATTACAGACCCGCACTCTGCAAATCCTATGGCTATAGTATGGTATACTCCCTCACACTGCAAACTTTCACGACACCAATCCCCAGATTGGTTAAAGACTCTCATGATACAAGTTTCCCTTTGACTATAGACCCTCATATCTACAGTCTTTCGTGGCTACAAGACGCATATTCATAGCTTCTGCTAAGAACCGAGTTGTTTTTCATATCTATATCCACTCATACCTATAACCCCTGATGACTACAGAACAACCCTACCTCCCTCATGACTACAACACAGTTTATCATGTTCACAACACAGTTCCTCACGACTACTATGTCGTTCCTCATGACCACAGTGTCTCATGATTGGTACACCTGATGCCTATATAATTTCTAATGCCTATAAACCCTATGTCCAATTGCTCTTCTAAGCATTATGAACCCTATAGCCTATGGCTCTTATCACCTATGACCCCTCATGACCGAGGTCACTCATGACTAGAGCCACTCACACTGTCGCCTGAGCGTGATCTTACCCGTAACTCACCGAGGTGGCTGAACTCCTCTGTATGCTGTTAAGGACGGGCATGGTGACCCCTCCACCTCGCCGTGACCTCCCACCACTTACTCCCTCACCTCCTGACTTCTTGGGGCTGCTGCTGCTCCCGTTGTACACCGCCGAGGACACTGAAGAGGTGGCAGAAGGAGGGGAGAGTCATGACATTGTCTTACAATCACGAAAAGGAGCTTAAGCAAGTGTACTATTAATCAGAAATGATCTGTGCTTAAAAATTTTTTAGTGGTTTTATCTTGAATGATATAATGAGGGACGAAGAGAGGTTAAGTCCTCCCTACCTCCAGGGACGTTGGGTAGAGAGAGGTCATCATTAAGGAGGCGAGGTTTGGCCCATCCCATCACTTCGAATCTCGGACGTCGGTTGGAATCACCCACGTCCCTGTGTCCCAAGGGGTCCCTGGGGTTGTCTTTAATCTCCTTCAGGGGATCTCTCCCTAGCTCCCTGCTGTGGCTGTCTCGAGCACCCGCGTTCTCCCTGAGCATCGACGAATCCCTGGCTGCAAGTTCCTTCCTCCTGTCCAGACTGATGGTGTATGGATGTCGGCTGATGTCCATCGGCCGGCTGACGTCTGAGGGTCTTATGTAGTCCGTGCTGAGGTGCCTGTTACTGGAGATGAAGGAGGGTGGTCCGTCCGATAGAAAGCCGAAGTGGTCCTCCTCATCCCAGTGGCCCTGGCCCTGCCCTGGGGCTTGGCCCTGGCCCTGGATGCATAGACCCTGTCCGCGGCTCTTCAGACCCGCTCCCCAAAGACTAGCTGGGGATTTTCGATTCTTTTCGTTCCCTCTGGTGGAGTGGAAGCCAATACAAATGTTAAGATCATGTGTACTAAATATTGTCTTAAATAATCAGATTACTTCATCTAGTCTTTCTTTCGTTTGTCTTTTGTTTCATCAGTGCTCATTTATCCTTCACTCATACACTCATTCTTCTCCTGTTCGTAACAATCATGAGTGACGACTCACCTGATAGTACGAGTTGGAGATGTATTGGTGGTGCCGGTGATGTGAAGAGTGAGGGCGATGCAGTTGTTGTTGGCGTTGGTGTTGTTGTTGTTGTTGTTGGAGGAGGACGTGGTGGTGTTGTTGTTGGAGGTAGAGATGCAGGATGGGGCGACCGTGTGCACGTCTCGTAAAGGTGGGATGAGCATGGACGGTGCGGGGTTGGTCGATGCCCCATCGTCCACACCCAAGGCCATGGTACTACTGCTGGTGGTGGTGTTGGTGTGGTGGTGTCCTCCCAAGGTGGGTCCAGACGCCCCTCCTGCCCTGACGTGGGAGGGAGTCAAGGGGGCGAAAGACACCGTGGGACGTGAGTTCGAGTTCTGTTGTTGCCCCTGAGGTTGGCTCACTTGCGACTGCTTCATGGGTGAGGATCTGCAAATCAAGTGACAGATTTAAGGGTGTGATTTCATACAGACGTCGTCCAGCTCCAACTCGTCATAGGACTACGAGACGGTAGGTGTTGAGACGCCGGCCACACCACCGTCTTACGGATGACCTGTGTGAAATATGACATATAAAAAGTGCGCCCAGTTCAGTCTGGCGAAGACCAGGAAAGGGAAGAACCATCTCATTATGTGGGGGTGAAGTCCAATGTGCTATACCCTCGCTGGTAAAACGTGGGAACAAAACGATGCATTTATAGAATGCATTTAAGAACGTTCTCATCAAACAAACCCCTAATAACAGGAACCTTAATTACTTATGGTTATTATATCCATTCCTAGTGACGGTATTCAATTACTCATAGTGCACAGCCAGCATTGCAGGCACAGGTGCATGTTCATAACGATCATGCGACGATTAAAAGGGAAGAGGAGCTCATCACACACCTTAGCTCTTACAGCGATAGGCCTTAGGTGCGGTGGAAACTACAGCTATGTACGATCTGATGGTCTTTCTCACGTCAGATAATGATGGTAGACTCAAGCTTGGGTGTCAGTGTTAATTAGTCAGAACGAAGGCTACATTTTTTGTGACAATGTGAGACTGTGTCTTATCTATAGACTAGAGGAATATTCAACTCAGACTAGAGGAACATTCAACTCACAGGTTTGTGCTGTGGGTGACTGCCTTGCGTCATGGAAGTGTTGACCTGCCATACGTATATTTACTCGTATCATGCAGGCATTGACCTGTTTTATAAGGCTACTCACCTGTATCATCTGGGTTCTGATCTGAGGCAGGTGTCTTGTGGGCACTGAACTGTATAAAAGTGCTGACACTTGTCATGCAGTGGGGGTGAACTGTGTCATGTAGGGACTGACGACTCACATCATGCGGGTACTGGTATCAGTCATGCACACTTTGTTCTGTCATGTAGATACTGGCGCCCTGTGTCATGCAAGTGTATGGGGACCCCTGTCATGCAAGAACTCACCAGTCACGTAGGTATTGACCTGTATATACGGTTTGCAATCACTATCTCGTCATGCAAGCACTGACCTGACAGGGTTGATGTTCTCAGCTCTGTTGGTGGCTGGTGGCGGCGGGGGCGGCGCCCTTGCGATACTCCTGTTGTAGACGCTTTCTGGGCTCGTGCCACCGGTGACCTTACGCCCGCGACCTCTTCTGTCCGTGGTACTGGAACCGCGACGCCCATTCATACCCAACAGTGTGTTGTTGCTAAACTCCTGCTGCACCTTCTGCTTCAACACCGGCAGGAAGGTCTCCGGGAAACCATCGTGGTTGAAGAATTCGTGGTTGAGAAGCTCCTGGGCTGAAGGGCGGGCTGATGGCTCTAGATATAGGCAGGCGGCGACGAAGGCGTGGGCGCGGGTAGACCACGTCGGGAAAGTCGTGACCAGAGGGGAGGAGGCGGCTGCAGGAAGCCGCAACCCTGCCAGCATAGGGTTCTTCTCCACCAGCTGACGGTGTGACACGCTGAGCTCTCCTGATGGGGGAAACATATGCTCGGTTAACTCTACTGGTGGAGGAACTTGAGTTGCTCTCACCTATGGGCAAAAAAGAACTCTCACTTTATTCTCATAATTAAGCATATGATCGTGGTACCCTATCCTGTGTGCACACTTTATGCTTTTCCTCTAAACACCTGTAAAATAATAGCATCCCCCATGTACTATTGAATCATGTATAAGTGTCTACTTATACTTTAGAGGTGTAGCGTTATTGCTTTGTGTTTGTATTGAGGATATGCTTCCCAAACAAACCATCAGTTTCTGATTTACTTCAGAAACGTTACGTCTAAGTGTAGTATATATACAATTTCCAACCTGAGCTCTCTCTGATCTGTCGACACTTGACCAACCTCTGAGGTAGAGTCTGGACAAAAGGCATCGCTAGTGTGCGGCGATGACAGCAGGAATCATCTTATTATCTGTCATGTTAGGTACCAACGACATACTCAAGGAAAGATTGGAGGATCTTCTGGAGATATATCGTCAGCTTCTTCGTCGCTTATGAGGCTAAACTAACGTTGTGATTTTCAGGAGTCCTTCCCCAGGATCTGCTCATTTTGGCAGGATCGTCAGAGGGTCAAGAAGAGTGATTGGGGTAGAGAAAGAATAACCTAATCCCTGTGGACCAATCAGGCATGTTCCTCTCCTTAGGTAATTCTCTCACACAACAATTCCTCAACATGTATGAGAATCATGTGGCACTCGCTTTACGTAATATGTATTGAGTGACAACTGAATCCAAAGAAAGTTATTGTCTGATTGGCATCCCTAACCCTTGGTTGGATAGAAATATGAATGTTCGTCCCGAATATGCAGTTCTGGAGGATACTATATCCTACAGTGCGATAAGGAACTAAATATAGAAAGGAGAAGGTTACTAGGTGGCATGATACATGTACTCAGAACTATCCATGGCTTTGAGAGTCTCGATCTTAATGGCTGTTTGAATTATATTTGTCTGATTTCACTCGTACTAATGTATACAGATGACCACTCTTTCCCTTTCCCGGAGCCACGCACTGTGGGTAGTAGTACTTACCAAGTGTCTGGATGATGTGGAAGAGTTGGTCAATGTCAGACTCGCCAGGGAAGAGAGGTTCTCCCGTCAACATCTCCGACAGGAGGCATCCCGATGCCCACACATCCACTTCCCTGTAGAAGCACCAGAAAGTTAGAGGGAGGGGGAAAAATTCTGGTCTTATTTCATTTCTAGGGGTTGAAGGGACACCTTATCTTGCTCTTATATCAGAGATAACAGTTCCTTGAAATCTTTCTATTGCATTCTAACAAAGGGATCTCTTCCACTTAGTTATCTTTTCTCACATTTATACATTACAGAGACCATGACATTAAGAACTACAAGACATCTGAAAAGAGCAAAATTCTGCAATCAAAAATAAAAAGAATCGCTTTAGTTTAAGTTGTCTATTATCATAGTTTAAGATCATATCTTCTCTCACGGTAGGAGCTTTTAGAATCGTGTCCTTTATACATACGAAAGCCCCAAACCTAACCCCCTTCCAGATATACGGGATCTAAACATAAGTCCTCTTCCAGACGTGTGGGGTTGAAACCTACACCTGTTTAAGTACCCTGGATCCGAGGGTATGTCCCTCTTTAATAGAATCTAGGCCCATAAACACTTCTCATTTGTAGAGTTTGTACCTGCGTCCCTTATCAGATATCTACACTTGAAGAGCTGGTCGTAAAGCCTCACCTGCCATATCTCGTGTCTCCAACGAGAAGCTCAGGGGCTCGGTACCATCTCGTGGCAACGTAGTCAGTGCAAGACTCTCCTGGACCAGCCAGCAGGCGCGCAAACCCGAAGTCACAGAGCTTCACCACGCCTAGACGGCTCACCAGGACGTTCTCTGGCTTGATATCTCGGTGAATGATCTGTTGAGAGACGAGGTGGTGAGCAGGGAGTCAGATAATACTGGTGAATGAGAGTATATCAAGGAAGTGGGGTAAAACTGACTGGACTTGGATAATAGGTGTTTCAGTGGTTAGCGGGAATGAAGGGAAGACGATTGTTTGCATGGAAATGAGTAGTAATCGTGAGGCTGACGGGTACTCAGTAGTGATCATGAGAGTAACACAGGGAGTAACTTCCATAGTCAAGTGCAGATGGTACAGTGCGTCAGTGGCGCTAGGTCTAACCTGGTTCTGATGGCAGAAGGCGATACCTCGAAGGACCTGGAAGATATGGGCCCTGGCGGTCTCCTCGTCCAGACCCGTCTCCGTGGCTTCCAGTTCATCCAGGATTGTGTGGTCCACGTATTCGAACACCAGGTACAGTCGACGCTTGCGGCGGAAGAACTCGATCAGGTTGACTAGGTTCTCATGGCGTAGTTTCTGATGGGAGGGAGACGAATGGGTTGAGAAGGTCCTGAATGCGAACAAGTGCAAAACGAAAAGTATCGAAGTCTATGGATAAGAGGGTTATAGGGTTTGGGTGGAGTTTAGAGAGGGTAGGATACTCTTTGATCTGCCTTTCGAAAGACAATTGGAGCGTGTTAGACCTTCTGGTACTTTTAGGAGGGTGATTTTATGAAGGGCGACGTGGCTGTCTATTTTTTCTTTACGAGAAGGTTCACTCACTCTTGTAGAAAGTTCGATGTTTCTGGTGATGAAAATGGGAAACTCTCTCTCTCTCTCTCTCTCTCTCTCTCTCTCTCTCTCTCTCTCTCTAGTCATCCGCTCCGTTCTGACATTCCATAAATGGAAATTGGTGATTAACACAAAATTCGCAGATTTGTTCCGTCGCAATTCTAAGACTAATACGGTTTTGAATATGAGACTGACTATTAGAGAGAGTGGCGGGTCCGACGGGTCCGTTAAAGTCTGAGGCGAGTGAAGGACCATAGCTGGAGAGGAGAAACAGAGAAAATATAGTCTTTTTTGGAGAGAATATTTACGGTATCAGACAAATATTCTAAAGGTATGCCTTCCCCCACTAAAGGAACTTCGTTTCAAGATATATTATT
>JAUUDY010025859.1:0-15864 GCA_032361765.1 Panulirus inflatus
ACTGACCCATTCCTGACACTACCCCTTCCCCAAACACCTTGGCCCCTTCTCCCTTCCTGGCACCTCTCCAAACACCACGACCCGTGCCTGCATGGGTCATGGTAGAGGGCCAGCTGTCTTGGTGATGTCCAGCGCAGTAACCAGCTTATTCCTCCCACAGTGTCGTCGTCAGGCAGCCTAGGCGTGGTGGGTGGCAGCGGCGTCACCTCGGCACCACCCGTCAGGGGCCAAAGGAAGCGCGGCCGTCCCAAGGGCTCGGGTCTCAGGGGACGACTCTCCAGGGCCACGGAGGCCGCAGCAGTTGCCTCTGCCGCAGCAGCCGTGGCGGCCTCTTCAGCTGCGGCCATGGTGTCCTCCGCTGGGTCGCCAGGGGAGTGTGTGCGCCTCCCGTCTCCTGCGGGAGTAAGGAAGGGTTATGGTCCGGTTCTTGGTAGTCATCATCATCATCACATGATGGATACCTTTTCAAAAGTCGTCGTCATTGCATGACACTTTCTTCCATAACAAATAGTCATCACATTACCCTTTCAGGAGCTCATCATCGTCACGATCATCGTCTCTCTAACTCATCATCATCATCATCATCACATGTTCTCTGCTCCATCAGGTGGTGTTTCGATGGCCCAGTTAGGGAGAGGGCGGCCAGGTAGTGGTGTGGGTGGCCAGGTGGTGTTGTAGATGACTAGGCGGCGCTATGGTCGGCCAGGGACAGTGGAGGTGAAGAGGTTTTAGTATGTAGGTCCAGTTTAGTCTAGGGGTCGGCTTGGGAGTGAAGGCAGCAACGTGAGCGGATAGGTGGGCGGCCGGGCGGTAAATAAGAGGCAGGTGGTAGTATAGGTCGCTTTGCAGTAGTCATAGGGGTTACCCACGCCAGGCCTCGCCTGGATTCTCTTGGGTTCCCCCGAGTTCACTTGGCTAACCCTGGGTCAACTGGGTACGCCGCCTCACCTGTCAAAAGCCCGCTGATACACTGGACCCATTACCGGAAAATGAGGGTCATGCGTCCCACTAGTGTGTTAACTCATGCTGCAGGAACGCCACTCACCCCGCCCCCTTCAGACCCCGATATCGGCCACGGCCGGACAGCCGGCACGTCTCTCTCAGCAGCAGGTACCGATTAACCCCATGATCATGACAGCGCGATCCTTGGGTACGATGGCCTTGGCCTTTGATCCACCCCTTTTGGATCAAGTCAGAGGCCGCCAAGTCCATCATACCTAAGGGTCATACAGTCTTGCTCAAGGGTCGCACCTTCTTGCTCAAGGTGTTAATCGGTCCTGCTGCTTGGACAGGAGTGTGAACACGGTGGCTGGGCTGCTCTGCCGTGGCAGAGGTCGGGAACTAGAGAGTGTAGGCAGAGGTACGAAGCGTTGCCGTTGTGTTTCACGGTAAACACCACCAGGACGACCTGTTAACATGTCTCTGGTCTAAAATCGTACCACTCCATGACCGATCATCACAACTTCACCAAGTCATCACGTATGGTGTTGGTATACGTGTGTATATTGTTAACGGGTTCACCCCAGTTGTTATAACTACTGTGTGTTTATTATGTGTTTCATCATTACGAAAGTATGAGCTCCTCTCCTTGCATGTGAACAGCTGTGAACGTCTGGAAGGTTGGTCGACAACTGGTCTAGGTTGATACAGAGAGGAGGTCTTCTCCTTGGGAATGTATAACACCAGGAGGAACCTGGGCTGGGGTCTGTCTGTCAACGTTTTCGATGTTTTTTTTTTATTATTGAGAAGATTGATGCCAGGAGACGTGATGAGTTGCCAGTGTTGACTAAGGTGGCGAGTCTCAGTCTGGTCGTATTAGAATTCATGTGAACAGGATCGCCTCTGTTCTTATCGCTTCGTGGATTGTTGTTATTGATGTGACGAAGGAGCTGCAAGGGGAGCGATTGTGTAGTTCACAGATCATTTCATGCATTTATGCATGATTCCTGAACCATATTTTGTTTACTGTTGGACTGGCGCCATACATGGGCAAGTGCTCTTTAGGGAAGGTGTGCGTGGGTTTGAAGGAGCGGAGGTCAGGACTTGCCTGACGCGGAAGCTCCTGACCTGACCGTACTACCAAGACTTGTTCTTTGATGAGATGGAAGATGACACTAACAGAAGAGGAAAACTAGACACGAGTCAATTCCAGTAAGAGAGTACCAAAGGTGGGGAAAGAAAACCCTGCCATGAACACATTTATATATATTTTTTTTTCACATGAAACGTTTAGAAATATTATAATCTTTAACGAGTTTGTCCTGAGAGGCGTAATGTGGATCACACCACATGTGTCCGGACGTTGCACCGGTGTGACAATGTCTGCGGAGTGCGTGGACTCCCCGCCCCGCCCCGTTCCCCCGCCCCACCCCGCCTCGCCCCGTTCCCCCACCCCACCCCGCCTCAGGTTAATAACGACTAGTAAACACCTCGACAAATAAAGCAAATGGCGTGGGTGGGAGGGGGTTGAGGTGGGGGAAGAAGCAGAAGCAACTGTGGCATTGCATGTGTGGGTCAGCTGATGATGGTGAGAACAGTTTGGACCAGCTGGTGGCAGTGAGAACAGTTTGGACCAGCTGGTAGCAGTGAGAACGGTTTGGACCAGCTGGTAGCAGTGAGAACGGTATGGACAAGCTGGTAGCAGTGAGAACGGTATGGACCAGCTGGTGGCAGTGAGAACAATTTGGACCAGCTGGTGATGGTGAGAACAGGTTGGACCAGCTGGAGATGGTGAGAACAGTTTGGATCAGCTGGTGATGGTGAGAACAGTTTGGATCAGCTGGTGATGGTCAGAACAGTTTGGACGTGCTGGTAGCCAGTTGGTGCTGAAATTATTGTAGGTCAGGTGGTGGCACGAAAACCAGTGTGAACCAATTGTTGGTAATTAGAGCAGTGTATCCAGCTGATGGCATTGACAACAGTATGAACCAGTTGGCTGTGGTGGAGGTGGCATGAGCCAGCTGTTGGGAGTTGTGACAGCATTGTGGCCAAGGGGGTAGTAGTAGTAGTAATGATAGCATTGTGAACCAGATGGTGGTACTGTGGATCAGGACTTGTGGCAGTGACATCATTGTAAGCCATATGATGGGGAGTAATGACAACAATGCAGGCAGGCTGATGGTAGTGACAACAGTAGGGCCAGATTATAGTGACAACAGCTGTTTAATAATAATGATGATCATGATAATATTAATAATAATAACTACCCACTAAACGTCTCTGGCCACTGCCAGGATCAGTACTATGAACAATGTCACCTGCTCTGGAGGTCCCGAAGAGCCGCTCTCCGTCGACGCTACCTTGCTACGCAACATCCTTACGCTACCTAGTGTGTGTGTGTGTGTGTGTGTGTGTGTGTGTGTGTGTGTCAAGGGTCCAACCCCCTCTGGCCCTTGCCCCAAGGCACTTCCGCCCAGCTAACCCCCAATGTAGCCAGCATGAGCGACTACGCCCACACATTGCTGATCACCACACGCATCCCCGTCGACGACAGACTGACTCCCTGAGGGCAGTCACTGTGATCCTGACTTTTTTTTTTATTACAATTTGTCCACTCTGATGTCCTTGTTCTTCTCCCTGAGCGAACACCAACCCCCAGAGCACGTCTGCTGTTTCTGGGTCTTTTCAGTCCTTCCCAGCGTCCCTCTGCCAGTACTTAGCGGCCTGACTGCCTGGCTTTCCCAACTGTTATCATTCCGAATTTTGGGTCTCATTTTCGCCATATATACTTTACCCTTCCCTTCCCTCGAGTTCTCCGGTCTTCGTAATTGTCATCCGTTATTCCCATTATATTCTTATCCCTTTACGTCCATTCGTCCCTCTGTTCCCTTGGTCTGCCTCCCTCCCACCGAGTGGGAGCATCATTTCTCTCTCTCTCTCTCTCGGATCTGGCACCTGTGGAGTCACGACATCCTGCTTTTCCTTGACAATAGTCATCGGTCTTTGGTTCCCGAGAGTGTCTTGCCTTTCTCCTCCCCCTGCGGATCTCCAAGTATCCTGTCGCATTTTCAGCGTTGTACTTTTACTTTGTCTCCTCCCACCTCTGTCGCCCCTTTTTGCTCCCTCCCCCCCACACTAGCCCTATACTCCCCTCTCTGGCGTCCCTTACCCGTGATGGCGTCCCCCTGAGGCGGGCGGGGCACACACCCTTCATTGCGCTAATTACACTGCAACGGCGGCTCCCTCAGCCTCCGGTCGTGAGCTTCATGCGACCCAGGCCTGTACTTCGCGTCGCCCTAAGGCTGTAAGTCCCCAGCCTTCGGTCGTGGACGTCGTCTCCATTTTATTTTTTCTTTTCTATCGATTCCCAGGATGAGCCAGGTCGGTCGTAATTAAAATGTGAGATACCATCGCACGTTGAGGGTTACCGATATATATTTTTTTTTAAAATTTAATGTCTTGATGAAGACTAATGACCTGCCTCGGACAGCACCACCGTACAGTCAGTTTCATAGTGCAGACCTTCGTTTTACCTGACTACCATGATGGTCACGGTTGCCCGTCCCGATCGCAATGTAAGTTACTTTGTCAAATGAATCGTTTCCCGTAAGATCATTTGCCGCACCTGTGCTTGCCATTTAACCTTACTGACACATTTTCACTCGACATTAAAGATATATATATATACATGTCATTAAACAGCTTAATTGTCGTAATAGCGACTCGACGCGAGTGCCTTCCACATCACTTCAGCTTATGCCATTTGTCATTGGAGGTGACCTCACGCCAATCATTCAACCTGGCTGATACGCCAGTCATTTGACCTAACTCACGCCAGTCGTTTGACCTGGCGGTCACACCAGTCATTTTACGTTTGGTGTGGAGTTCGTGAGAGGATGTACATATATGGGGATCCGCGTGATGTCACCAGCTCAAGGCCTGTGCCTCGGGGTGAGGGAGTTCCTGGAGACGTCAGTGGAAGTCGTTACCACCCTCAAACCACGTCGCTGTCCTCAGCCGTGAACACCTGGACCATTTTGAGGTGTCCTTGGGCTACATATATACCCTTGTATCTCAGTCACGTTCAACCTGATTGGTGTATGGTGCTTAACCCCTTGATCACGACGGTGCAATCGTTTGCGTTTATTACCAGACCTTAAACTTAAAAGGCAGGTCATGATGCTCCAAGTGTAGTACCGTCGCACATAAGAGACTGATTATCAAATACAGACTTATCATGTGACGTGTTTATATCAGTCTGGCGGCAGTCAAAGACACCATCTAGTCCTCGACTTTTGTTTGCAGTGGATGCATTAACATACAGTACGCAGTTGCTAGAGTATATATATACGCACTTGTAGTAGCAGCAGCATATCATAACATCACATCGCCCTGGCGATAGTTAACACGACCCTCCGCCACTTCCTCAGATTCCCAGCACTTAACGCCGTGCGGATGGTAATGTCAGAGATGCCTTTCTCCCGGAAACTTATCATGTTGTTCATGCTGACGTCCTAATGTTATCATGATGAACATGAAATTAGCATTTAATAACCTGAGCTTCTTGGTGAGACGGCATCTTGGCGTAACGTCCGTTCCGTGGCTTGGTTGAGGGAGGAGGTGACGACTTAACTTGGGGTTCGGCGAGTGAGGAGGATTGCACGGGTGCCAGAGTCAGTGAAAGGATGCGAGGCCCAGCGTACCGAGTGCAACAGCGACAGTTTAATTAATGCACGGGCGACAGCTTAATGAGTACACGGGCGTCAACTTGATAAGTGCATGTTTGCCAACTTAATGAGTGCACAACCACCAATTTAGTAGGTGGGCGAGCAGTAACTTAGAAGATGAGCGCCAAATTGATGAGTCCACGTGAGCCAAATTAGTGAGAGGATGAGGTGCCCACTCAAGAGTTGCGGGGCTGCTAGGGAGGAAGAGAGATGAGGCAGGAGAAGGGACAGGATGTGCCGGGAATTTTATTGTAGTATGTACGTATTAATCCTCGGCGGATGTCCTTGTAGTGCCGTCGGCAGAAGGGGCGCCCCTTGCTCCCAGGCCAGTGTCCCAGTGACCAACTTGTGTCCCACAGGCGCCGGTTGCCTCTACCCACGCCTCACTGACACCTCGACGTAGTTTGGTCATGATGTAGTCCTCTGCGAGCCGCGCGCTGGTGGGGCATCTACCGTGATCCGTATATAGTGTCGGTGTCTGTCTTGCAAGCATGGCTCACTGGTCTTCTCCGCCTCGTCCTCGGAGACATGCTTGCCAGTCGACCGGCAAACTCCGCTATTACTTGATGTTTACCTCCACGTCATCTTAGATATGAGATGCGAGTGTTTTGCTTTACGGGTGACAGGGAGGGGCGAGAGATGAGGGCGCCTCAGCTCTGGCAGCTTTACATCAAACGGGATCGTTACACATTGGTGGCCTTAAGTTTACTCTTGTGACTGTCCTCATCACTCGACCCTCTTTGCGTAACTCTATACACACTCGTCTGTGGAGTGCCTGAGATGTGGGCTGGTATATTGTGATTAAAATCCTTCCCTTTCCGCAAGGGGAACATCATCCAGTCCCGGACACATAATAACGCTTTTGTTCATCATAATATTGTCAGATATTCACTTGCATAACTTATTTTTTTGCAATGATATTTGCTCTTGCAAGCACAGAGGATGATAGAACCAGAAAGTTCTTATGTAGGAATGAATTGTTCCGTAAAGGAATTGTAGATATTTTTGTCGAAAAAAAAGAAGACAACATTACCCTCTTAAGTCCAGATCCGAATTAGATACAGTAGGAATTAGTATGGTAGAGGTGTGTGTGTGTGTTCAAAAGTTTACCTGCTGCGGGTTTGTGTTCATCATGCGTGAGGTGCATGCCGTCACTGACGGGTGTCGAAGGTTACCAGAACGCTGATAATTACGTTGACGCAACGCTATGCGGCGAGTATTTCCCCTTACCACCTCCTCCTCCTCCTTCTCCCACCACACCAGCAACACTGTCAACTTGTGAATGACGGAATTGTCAAATTCATTTTCGTTGTTGTATCAAATTCCTTTGTTTGCCTCTGGTTCGCAATGCACATCATGCGTTTTATCCTTGTCTGTGGAGTCCCCTGGCGATCTGGTTACATCCTGTCTGGTGTGTCTTCACTGGTCCCCGAGGCAACACACACACGAACCCCCCACACATAAACCTGTACGTGGTAGTTATGGACTTTGATACATGTAGATAATGTGACCGTGGTCTGTGGCAGGTGAGGGTGCTAGGTGCCATCAGACATACTGTGTGTGTGTGTCTGTGTTAAGTACTTCTTTTGTACCTGTACGTAATTTCCTGTTTGTACAGTCCAGGGGGAAGAGTTGTACACTCGTGGAGCTCCTTTTCGTGAATGTGTCGTCACCTGTGCTCTCCTGCTCCCTTATTCATGAAGTAATTATACACCTAAGGTTGTGGGCCTCTAATTTACACGCAGTTGTTTCATCATATTTTCCATACCACTTAATTACTAATGTACATAGCTGATTTAGTATGCTGTATGATGATTATTCATTCGTGAATCACTGTGAAATTTAACCGAATAACCAAATAACCTTCCTTTCCGTTCGTTAGGATATCATAAGAAAAAAATAGGGTAACATTACCTTGTCCGCATCACAAGATATATATAATTTTTTCACGTTGGTTGATATTGTGGTTCTTAGGGAGTTCCCAAGTTTTTCGACAATTTTTATTCCGTGTCTTTCATTGTTGTGTTGGCAGAACTGTCATTCCCTCCACCAGACCCCGCCCTACTTTTTTTTTCCTCCTCTCTCTCTGTGTTCTGTCATTATTACCCTAAATATCCTGTACCGATTTTGTTTCTCCCCTGTGTGTGTGTGTGTGTGGGTGTGTCTTTGATCTAGTACGAGTCCTGCCTCCTCTCCCTCACGTCCACAGTCGTTAGTGTCGTCGACCACGAGACGTACATAACCCAGCCCAGCAGTACATTAGTGGCGGTGATTGAGAATGTCTCCTGTGCCATCCTACACGTCCTGAGGGTGGGAGAGTGTGGTGGTCCAGGTGGAGACGTCCTACACGTCCTGAGGGCGGGAGAGTGAGTGTGCTGGTCCAGGTGGTGGTGCCGCCGTGTTCACACCTCCCTCCCTCATCACTACCGCCGCCGCCGCCTCCTCTTCCTCCTCCATTGTCTTCCCTCTGTCCCTCCTCCTCTTCCTCGTCCTCGTCTGGGTAGCCTGGGATTTGGAGAGTTACGGCAGTGTGCTCCCAAGTCCTCGCTACCTGGCGCTGCTGTGTTGGTTGGCGCTTGACCTACTCTTCTGCCTGGTTTACGCTGCTGGAAGGACAAGGCCTGTTGGCAGGCATCTCTGATGATAACCTTATTTATCTGTTTGTTGCCACAGTCCTCATGCCAGCATAGCCCCATGCAATTGAACTGTTCGGACTCAACTGAAGGAGCGTGTCCAGTTCTTCCCATAATTCACACAGTGACTGTGTGATGAGGTTCCTTGTATTTGTCGACGATACACCCCGACATTGCTGTCTCTGATGGTACTCTGGTTTTCAAAGGTTTTCATCAGATACTGTCTACGTCGTCTGTCTTTCTTGTATAGGATATTTTTTTTTTTATTTTCTCTGCAAATTTTGGCATCACACTATTCATGTTTTCCATGTATGTCGTATCTGTTGTAGTTGATATAATCTGTATGTCTTAACCTCCGTACAAGTTGCTTGAATCTTCTCTCTAGTAGATCAAGTTTTTGTTTCAGATCTCCTTGGGTCTGAGCGGATACCAAACACGACGGCTTTGGAGACACTTAGACATTAATAGTTTTCAAAACTGTTAGTTTGCTTTATCATTTCTCTGTGTTCTGCCACTGTTGTATAATGTAGATTCTGTAAATGGCGTCGTAGATGATAAAAACTGCGAGGAAGATTGTCCAGCGGTGTTTGTGGTGACGTAGGCTGGTAATAGGAAAAGAATAAAGGTGCAACATGGATACGGGCTGGCGTTTTGGGTTGGTCAGCGACGAGTGATCCGTTCTCAGTGACGTGTCACAGTGAGGATACGTCCGATGGAATGTCCTGGGTAGCAAGAGTGTGTGTGAGGGGAACACTTGTATCTGCAGGGGTCGAGCGAGACCTGACGAACTTCCTAATTTATTTGCGTCATTACTTGGAGGAAGTTTCCCTTTGGTGATGAATGGCACTAAGTGTTTCCCGCTTTCTTTCCGTGCTCGTTAGCCCTTGTTGTTGTACATAACAGTGGTGCTCTTACGTCATCAGGTGCTGTGTACGTCACCCGTAATGTGTACGCAGGACGTGTTGTGTACGTCACTCGTGTTCTGTACGTTGTCCGGTGCTCTGTACATGACGATATGCAGTTACGGTTCAGGGCCATGCAAGCCGCGGATTGCAATTAGCTCAACTGCTGCCAGTATATAAGTTTATATATAAAGAAAATAGATAATGATTATAAAGAGAAGTAAAAGAAGTAAAGATAATTCTATTGCCGTAAAATTGGCAGTGATGGTGTGTACTGTCCGTGCTGGAATCACTCCGATGTGACAAAGCTTGACTTCGTTTTTTATTTACTACTGCGTGCCAGAAAATTGTGCTCGACCTCGAAATTCATGAAGATAGGAATGTTGGGCCTCGGGTGAAGGGAAGGTGGACAAGCTGAATGAAGCTGGCAGTGCTGGGGAGGGGAGGTGGTTGAAGACCGGGGTTTTAGTAGACCCACACCGTCAGCCGCACACCTCACGCACCCACTCTCTTCTCCCTCATCTTCAGTTCTTAAACGGTACCGTTGCTCCCGTTATCATGGTACCTCGTCGTAAACGGTATCGTTTCTCCCATTACCGTGGCACCTCATCTTAAACGGTACGGTTACTCCCGTTACCATGGTACCGGGAACCGGTACAAGAAGATGTCGGTAAAGTTTGAAGATTCGTCGCCTGTTTTCCATAACAGGTGAAATGCAACAGCAGCAAGGTGGATAAAGTCCTGTTATTAGTTCCGCCTCTGGCCGCCGCACATGCAAATCGTTGTTCTACTGTTCCAAAAAGTCTCGTCGTCTAATGTTGTCATTAGCTGAAAAATGACAGGGATTACTTTTATGGGTCAAGTTCTCGATAAAACTGTGATGACATTCAAGAGCGCAGCAGAATGGGTGTAATTGCAGATGACACGGTTACGAGCGTTTATGAATGTATATCTTTAGGCTGAGAAACGTGTTATTAAACACCAAGCAATAGGCTGAACCAGGCTAGGGAGAGGGTAGGGCGGCCTCCGTGATGCAGGTGTACTGAGACGATGCTTCTTAACTGCCATGGTCAGGTGGGTTTCCCCTCCCGAGGGAGAGTTTTACCGTATATCAGAACACCCCTAGATACCTTCTGATAGATAGAGGCAGGTAGAGAACGGTTACACTGCATCATTAAAAGCTCCAGAAATGTGCATTTGCTCTCATTTGAAGGTGACAGAAGCCTAGCCTCATTTTCTGAAATATTCGTAGAGCTGATCAGTCAAGAGATGACCAAGTCATAACCACGGTGGAGCCGCAGGGCGGAATTTTATAGCTCCATGCTCAAGGGAGGCACAGGAACCCAGTGAGGCTACAGCTTGGCCTTGCTGGAGGGGACTCCGGAGGATTCCACCTGTGGCCGACGTGATGGTAGCAGAGGTGTGAATGACATGAGTCATGCCGGTGGCTTTATGAATTGCCTGTAATGGATAGTAGTGTTGTAAGTGAATGGACCAGTGTTAGCCGAGTTTATGCTAGGCGTTATGACAAAAGAGTTGTAAATTGATGGAGTGATAACAACAGTTGTAAATGAATAGAATGTTCCCACTAGAGTAGTGTGTGTATGAA
This sequence comes from Panulirus inflatus, assembly GCA_032361765.1. NCBI lineage: Eukaryota > Metazoa > Arthropoda > Malacostraca > Decapoda > Palinuridae > Panulirus > Panulirus inflatus. The sequence goes on from JAUUDY010025859.1 coordinate 10,811, forward strand.
TCGAGTGAGGATACTAGAGATGGAAATGAGTTGTAAGAATGAGTGGAGTAACAATAGCAGAGCTGTAAATAAATGCCGGGTGTTTTCGAGCTTATATTCTCATTGTTTATTAAGAAAAGGAGGGCTCTGGGAGAGCACAGATGGCAGTGGACAGTGTTAGTGTCAGCGTCTGAGCTGAGGGATCCACAGGCACGAACAATTGCCTTTTTTTTTTTCCTCCCCTTACTCATCCTCTCCTTGCATCACCATCATCTTAGGATGTCACGGGACATCTTCACAGTTGTGAGTCAGGCCATATGAGACCTCCATGGCGAGTAGTGAAGGACACTGCTGCGAACTGGCTCAAAAGACTCGTAGGAAAGCCTTTTCGACTACTTACTCACACTTTAGCTAAGCCCACTTCGAACACATCGACCCAGATTAGATAACTAGTTGACCACTCATCACACAAGGAACCGGATGACTCTCTAAGCTGGCGTGGTCAGAGATGTACACACCGTAACTGTTGAAACACCAAAAATGGCTCTTAAAGAATAACACCTTTGGGAACATATGGCTTAGCATGGTGGAAATATGGTTGATCACGAACGTACGGCTCAGCGTTGAGAAATTTTGGCTTGCTGTATGAACATTTTCGCCCAGCGTGGTGAAAATACTGCTTATTTTGTGCAAAGTACGGCTGAGCGTGGTGGAAACATGGTGTTATTACCGAGCGACGGGTGGATATGTGAACGTGCAACCTAATCTGCCATCAGTTCATGACAGTGAAAATTTTTATGATATGGCCTTGTTAGTTCTTGTTCCTCCTCCTCGTTATCCATCCCCGCCTGTCTGCTCCTCCTCCCGTCTCTTTCTGTGAATCCAACACCATCATCCCAACACTACCACAACGTCGCCACCGCCACCACACCACTCCTCTCCCTCAGTCCTACTACTGCTTGTAAGTTGTTTTACTTCGCATAACCCGTCGAACGCGCCTCTACGACTCTTGGGTATAATGGCCAGACCTCTGACCTTACTCGTAGAGGTCAGGCCATCACACCCAGGGGTCGTATAGTCGTGCACTCGGATCGTACCGAAGTGCTCAAGGGGTTACGTAACATTGCATGGCAACGGGTCTTCTCCCGTCCATCTGACGTGTAGGCCCGTCTGTCTGTCTCCACCTGCCTCACGTGTCCTCAGCCCCGCCCCAGGTCGTAGCGGGTAGCGTAAGGAGTCACGTATATATGTATTTTTTTTCCTTTTTGTTCAGGATGTGAGACCTTGTAGTTTTTGCCTGTATTCCTCGCCATTGTTTGTATTGTGTCCGAGTGTGTTTTGGTGAGGTGGCTGTGGTAGGCGGGGTGCAGTGGTGATGTGATGGGAGGGCCTCCGGAGGGTAGGGGTTGGGTGGAGGTGAGTGAGTAGGGTGTGAGGAGGTTGGGAGTGAGGTTGGGGTGTGGAAGAGGGAGGGTAGCCAGGGGAGCACTCCTTCCCCGCTGCCACAGTGACGTCTTCCACAACTTGCGTAACACGCCCCTCCATGCCCTGTACTACATGCTACCCGAGGTCTTCTCTCCAACTGTTTCCTTCCGTTACCGTTATGACCTGCATTATGATGCTCTGTCTCACTCTGGTAACGCTACCGTCACGGGCTTTCTCCAAACTTAACCCACAGTGTGGGCACGTGCGCTATCACGTGCAACACTGATGACACAGTGCAGCCTGCATCCCAAGACGTTGCGCCACAGCATCCTGCATCCCAAGAATGGGTAGTGCAGCAGTGTCAGGCGGGGCGTCATTCCTAGCGGTGAGGGTGTGGGCGTGAATGGTGTGGCCTTGAAGCTGGGTTGAGGGTGGGAGGTGACCAGGTGAGGTCCCCCGCGCCTCATGACACCGCTGGCACGAGGGGACTACTTGCTCTTTTGACCCTGCGCCTCCCTCTCCCACTCTCCTTACCTTCCCTCCTTTGGAATCTCCATCCCCCCACCCATCCCTTTCTTCTCCACCCTCCTTCCCTTCGCGCCTCTCTATCTCTTTCTCATTCATTCTTCCTATTTCCTTCAAGACACCTCTGCTCTTGTCTTCAGCCCCTATTTCTCTCCATTTTCCACCCCCTCCCCCTATTACTGTACTTTCCTCCTGTATCTTTAATCTCTTAATCCCTTCCATTTCTGTCTCTTCCTTTCCTCAGCCCATCCCCATCCTGTGCCCTCACCTGACCGTCATCAGAGATCATAGAACAAGGTTACAATTTCCGTAATGTCCTTCATCTGCCTGACTTACGGTGACTGGTTAGTCTTGATAGGGCTCTTGTGAATGTTTCCCGTGGTGTATCTCGTTCACTGTGCCTGCCCCCTACCAACCTGTGTTCACGTACGTCCCTCTTGTCTCCTACGCTCTCTCCTCTGACCTTACCCACCTTTTACCGCCTCATTCTGCATATCCCATACGTCTCCTTATCTCTCCCTTTCCATTTGTACCATCCCATCCTGTCCCTATCTTCTCCCGGTTTCTCTCCCTCCCTCTGTACTTCCCCATACTTTACCTCTTTTCTACCTCCTCCAACCTCTCTTAAATCTCCCTCTACGTTCCCTATCTTGTCTGTACCTCACCTCAGCCTCCCTTTACCTCCCCTAGCCTTTCGTCTATCTCACCAGTAGTTTCCCAACCTCCCCTAACCTTATCTTTCTCTGCCTCATTTTCCTCAGCAAGTCTCTATTATTCTGAATTGAGCAGAATTTGTTAAAAAGCGATTTAGTGGCTGTTTTAATTATCATCGACCATCTTGGAAGGTGTTCGGGGTCATTGGAGACAGATATGAAAAGGCACCATCCAAGTTTGGTTCCAGTTGGCTTTGTAGTGAGTGTCAGGAAAGATACATTCATTGTACAGTGTTAATGGACGGGCGATGACTGTATTTAGTAACAGCGGCCATATGGGGCTGATGGTCGAGGTCACCGAACAACTCTGAGGAGAAACCACCCCCTTACCAAGTCTGGTTCAGATTGACCCTCGAGGAGGAGAGTGAAATGTTACCGGTTGGACGAAGGAAGACGAAGGCCAGGTGAGGGCATCTGCTCGCATGACCTATGGGCAAGTGAGCTGATTAAGAGGATCGGTCGTCGTGTATATACGCCCAACATTTGTAGATTGTCACATTTGTAGATTTGTCACAGTTTTGTTGCACTTTCCTCAGATGAAGACACTTTGTTGAAGGTATACGTAAGGTGATCTTCTGCAAGTGACAGATTACTTTAACGAATTTTAGAAGCAATTCAGCTGGCAAGACGAATTTTCTGGAGAAGTAGTACCATTAAAGGACGTGTTGGTATGATGTGGTAAGAGATGGAACACTGAAGTGAACAGTCAGATGATGCTTGAGGTAATGTTTGGCTGCCTGTGTTGGAGGGTGTGTTGCCGTCACGTCAGTGGAAGGTGGGTGGACATCCAGCTGTTGCTTGGGGCAGTATTTGGCTGCCCGTGTTTACTGTGGGTGTCGCCCTGACGTCACTGGCACCGCCCACCTTCTGCAAACATGGCAGCGGAAGTGGCAGCCACGCGACGCCGGAACCTCCTCCAGCCTCCCTTTCCCTCCTTACTCTCACCTGACGCTGCATTCTTCTTCCTTACTCTTTCTCAACACTGCTCTCTCCTTCCATGTTCTCCTTCCCTGCATTCACACAGCAGAGGTTTCCCTCTCCTCACGTACCTGTTTATCCCTGTCGTCATTTATTCCACTAAAGCCACTTCTTCCTTCTGACTCTTTCATTAATCTTACCAGACAGAGATTTCTCTTCTCTCCCTCGCAACGTCCTACATTCAGACCTTTTTTTTTCCTTCTAATTTTTTAAAAGATTTTGAATCTTCCCTTTTGAATAAGGAATTATAGACGGCTAATGTAACCTATACTACACCTGGCAATGTCATTCGTAGATAAAGTCGACTGATCCATTTAATACCCGGGCTCACGGAAGCTACGTACCTAGTGGGAGGTGTAGAGCCGTGATAGGTGCAGGGGACAGGTAAGCTGTTACAGCAGGGGTACCAGTGATACACCTTCTGCCGACGTATAAGGAGTACTGAGCTTGTGCCTCGTCCCGAAGGGTGAATAGGTATGATTAGAGTAAAGCAACGTGTGGCAGGGACTCGGTAGTGGTGCGTTCACGTAGTCTGGGTGTGGCACATGTATAGGTATGATAAGTGTACCTGAATTCATTTAGTCTGTAGCAAAAGCCCAGGTGTAGGGGTTACAGAGAAGTGCTGAATGAACAGGTGTTTCAGGGTTGACAAGTGTGTTAAGTACCCATGTGTAAAGTGTTGGATATACGCAGGTGTGACATGCACAGTTACAATAAACACAGGTGCGTGACAGATGCATCGTTTCCTGGATCATCTCGGTGCGAGGAAACGCTTTTGTATACCTTTCACCGTTGGATGGGTGTGTGGGAACTCCTTCCCTTCCCAGCCGTGGGCTGAAGCTGCAAGGCACACGATGACACACCACCACCTTAGTCTGGGAAGGCAAGTGCAGGGTAGGGTGAACCAGTAGGAGGATGTAGATTGAATTTCCTGATGTGGTGGAATCTAGAGGTGAGGCTGGCCAGTCTTCTGGGATTTGGGAAGTGGGAAAACGTTAACCAGTAGAGGGAGGGAAGGGTTAACCTGTTTGCTCAAGTGTTGGAGAATGATAACAGTTGGTTGGGGTTTCGACCGGGTAATGTTAATCAATACCTGAACAGTAAAATCAGCCGAGGTAGAGGCATAGCTGGAGAGATTAACCAGTGCAGATTGAAAGAATCTGGAAGGCTGGACGGTTAGGCGACCCTAATGTGGACGGTCGTGTATGTGGCGGACATGGGGAAAGGTGGAACAGTGTTTACTTCACGAAAGGTGAAACAGAAACAAGGAAGAGCAAGAGTCGAAGTCAAAAGGTTTTGGGAAGAAGAGTCGAGGGTGCAACGTAATGTCTTCTGGCAAGCGGAAGTTCTGGAAGAGCCTGCCTGGGAGGTGTGTGTGTGTGTGTGTGTGTGTGTGTGTGTGTGTGTGTGTGTGTGTGTGTGTGTGTGTGTGTG
>JAUUDY010025970.1:0-15863 GCA_032361765.1 Panulirus inflatus
ACTGGTGGGTGACGGTAGAGCAGGACGGGTAGATGACGGTAGAGCAGGACGGGTTGATGTCGGCAGAGCAGGACTGGTGGTTGACGGTAGAGCAGGACGGGTGGATGACGGTAGAGCAGGACTGGTGGGTGACGGTAGAGCAGGCCTGGTGGTTGACGTAGATCAGGACTGGTAGATGACGGTAGAGCAGGACGGGTGGGTGACGGTAGAGCAGGACTGGTGGGTGACGGTAGAGCAGGACGGGTAGATGACGGTAGAGCAGGACGGGTTGATGACGGCAGAGCAGGACTGGTGGGTGATGGTAGAAATATCACCACTCAGCTCACCCGGGTATGGTAATGACTCCTCTTATATAAGATTTCAGCAAGTCTTAATCTTCAATGGGAATAAAACTATCATAAGCTTTTTAATATATATTATTCCGGCTACATATTTATTCATGAGTCTTTATCTCAGTTGACTGTGAGTCCCACTGGGACTTCCCACTGCGGGTGCAGTGGTGGGGGCTCAGTGGAGTGAGCATGTGCTTGTGGTAAGGTAATGAACATCTGGAAGGTAATGAGCGAAGCAACTGTAGTTCCACACTCGTTAGTTCATTTCCTCCTTCTCTCCTGCCTGTCGTAACGGGGGATTTCAATGCCAAGGTTGCATGAGCCTACGGCCACTCAGTGAGCATATCTAAAGACTCGGCTGCATATATAATCACCACATTGTAAAAAATAATGCAGATAGAAACCAAGCACTGATCAGAATATTAGTTATGGCATTTATATATTTAGTACTGATTGTATGTGTATTTGTCATACGTTCTGTCAAGAGTTTACACAAAGCTTGATGAGTGGGACTCCAGCGTCTGTGGCGGGACCTGTCGGCGGGTCAACGACTTCACCACACGGTTTCTTTCGTTTTCCAATACACTCTGTTCTCTTTCTTTTTTTCACAAATGTTCACTTAAGATTCTCCTGCCAATGTTCGAGATAGAAACCATATTAACTACACATAATAGCATAGTGGGTCGTCCTGTTCTCCACGTGTACTTTTTGACAAAGTCTTACAAAATTAGACTACGTGTTCACTGCTATACGTCTGTACCACCATGCTTGAAGAAGAAGAGCCTAACGGGACGAGGCCTGGAGGCGGTAGGAGGGTCGGGTAGGGATAGGGTGGGGTGGAGATCATCTGGTTGGATATGCACCACATCAGTACGGCTCCAGACACCGTCAGTGTTGAGTGGCGAGGAGCACCTTGTGCTGAGTTAGCTGACACTATGTGAGAAGTGAGGAAGAGAAACAGTGTTTGCTTTGTGATATGTAAACGTGTGGCGCATCTTGACGGCGTACATGACACACGAGCTCACCTGGGAAGGAGGATATTATTGTGTCATTTCCAGTTAGTAAACCGTGCGAGGGAGCTAACTACCGTGAGTGTGATTCACTGGCTACATTAGGCCATCAGAGAGGCGTGCAAGTGTGACAGCGTTCCGTAAGTAAGACTAGTTCGCAGCCGGACCCAAAATGCTGTGGAGAAGAAGCTCCTCGAAGGTGTGGGTCGTGGTGGTTGTTGTGGCATGGACGGTAGGTTGTGAGGGGACCCAAAGCCCCACGCTGGGGGACACGCCCAAGAGCAGTGACACCGCTCGTCTACAGGAGATCCAGAGGAAGTTCTTCGATGTGGTGAGTAACTCGACGTCGTCGATGCGCAGTATGAAGGAGCTGATGAGCATGTTACACAGCGACGCCGGCCAAGAAATGGGGAGACTCCTCGTAGAAGGCTTCATGCTGGGGGTCAAACAGAAGGACTCCGGGGCACTCCTGGGGCAGTTCTGGACGGAGCTACAACAGCGACTTTCCCCCGAGATGATGGGTCTTCTGGATGACTATCGGGACTTCTTCGCAGGGATGGACGTGAGCACGCTGCCGATCATGTGGGAACAGATATTTAAGAAAGACGAACTGGGGAACAGTCTGGCGGGCCTTCCGCTGGGTCAGCTGGTGGACATGGTGCAGCCCACAGCGGCCAGGTATGGCATCGACATCCGCGCCTTCATAAACTCTATCATTGGCAAGGGAGATGATAATATTAGGGACCTCATAATCGCCACCCTCAACAACCTAGACGTATCGTCGCTGTTGAAGAAATTCTTCAATTCGACGTCAGATAACGCAGTGCAGACGAAAAACACCGAACACAAGGTACCCGCCGACACCCACCCCAAGAATGGAGACAAATCCAAAAGAGGGAAAGATAAAACTCTGCGACTGTTCCGGCCACTGGTGGCATCGCTTTTGCGGGAGAACGAGGTGGATCTGGATGCGGACGCGGTGCTAGAGGTACTGTCGCCGCTCCTGAGTGGAGATGTGTTGACCCAGGCCGCCCCACTGCTGGCTACCCTTGGCACCCAGGCCGGAGGGGGGCTGGCGCCCATCATTGCTAACTTCCTGGGCGGCAGAGAGGGACAACAGAAACAACAACAAATGGGAGGTCTCCTTGGAGGGCTGGGTGCGCTGTTGGCTGGCGGAGGAGGAGAGAAGGTAGACCTTGGGACTATGGTTAATCTGGCCTCTATGTTCATGGATAACAGCAAACCCTCCAAGAAGGACGCCAAGAAAAACAAAAAGGAAAAGGCCAAGAAGAAAGGTATTGACATGGGCTCATTGCTTACTCTGGCGAGTACTCTGGCAGAGAAAAATAATATTGATATTGGTTCTGTTTTGGGCGCCACAAACAATTTACTTAATCCAGGGCCAAAAAAGAAGGTAAACCAACCTAAGGTAGAGATGCCAAAAGCGGAAAAACAACAACCTGTTAAACAAACAAAAACTAAATCCCAGCCTAGTCCGGCAGAAAGCACAAGGATGCCAAAGCCAGATACCGTTCCTAACACGAGTAAACGATCGAAGAATCTCATCGACGTGATAGAACCAGTCATACTCTCGATGCAGACAGACAAGGCATGTAACCGCAAGATCAAGGATGCCATCTTGTTTGGCAAGGCGATGTTAAACAAAAAAATATCAAGTCTGGGAGATCTGGAGCAGCTGTTGCCACTCCTCATGTCGCTTTTCAGTGGGGAAACTATGGTTACCCAAGGGCTGGATATGGACGCCATATTAGCCTCAATGAAGCAAGCCTTGGCCCACGGCAGCTGGACCGACTTCTTGGAAAGCTTACAAAACGAGGACTATCGCGAGACCCTTGTGAGGACTGTCACCCCACACACGTCGGAGCTGGTGACTCTACTCGCGTCCCGGGAAGTGCAAGAGAGTCTCTACAACGCGGCAGTGCCCAGGATCCAGACCTTCCTCAGCTCTTACGGCCTGTCCGATGTCACCCTTCAAAACTTTCCGGAGCGTATGGCCCCCATGGTGGGTCTGCTGGCTATGGGCTGGGACCTACCATTCAAGCCCACCACCATCCTCGTACCGCTGCGGGACTACCTGATGAGCCTGAGGACGTGGGCCACAGAAGGCCTCACACATGCCCGTGACCTGTCCGTTCCGCAGGTCAGTCTTATCTAATCTGTGGTGTCATAAGACATTCGTGTTGAATATCACGTAGTGTGCCACTACTAGGGTATTGGCACACTCAGCTAGTAATGACGCCATGATGTCACAATCTATATCTCATTTGCAGATAATACAAGCATAGATAAAGTTACAAAGACCATACTTTATAATAGAGGATGTAGATAATGCAGTACTCGTGATGATACGACTATCATTATAAGCCTACGTATGTATCGCTCGTTATACTAACAGTAATTAAGCCTCTCATTTACATTACACTTGAGCGAAACATTGTTGATGGTGTTTCACACAGGATCTGGATACAACACGATATTTCGGCCACACTAAAAGAAGAGCATATTCTAGGCCTTATATGTCATCTTGATAGTATGACTGATCTTAAGCTGTCGTAGATAATTACATCAGAGCGCTCTCTTAGGACGATGACACACACACACACACACACACACACACACACACCACGGGGCTCTGTGGTGTAGCAGTCAACGTCATTGATGAGCCAGCTCGGGGTCGGACGCGCATTGGTCGTCCGAATACTGGGTGTGGCAGTCGGCCCACATTGAACCCAGGGGAGGCTGGTCGATAGATGGGTACCTGACTTAGGCTGGTGTGTGTGTGTGTGTGTGTGTGTGTGTGTGTGTGCAGACAAGGTATATCTATAGAGGGTTGAGACGTGGTAACGAGACTGTAAAACTCTATCCCCATAACACACATATAATAACTACAAATAGCACCAAGTAATCACAGTGAAGATGTGAAGATTAACGAGTTTAGATTCCAGTATGAGGAATATTACCATGATTAGTTTACTTTAAAAATAAAAAATCTAGATCAGTGACACAACCAACTACCATTTTTTAGAAGACTGGGAAAACTACACAATTCCTTAATCACTGTAGAAAATAAGAATAAAAATCAGGCGTATAAGGAACCATAATCGAAGGCAAAAGAAATGTAGACCAACCAGTCTATGCTATAATCATTTAGTATTATTTTGCCGTAAATTACATGAAAAACAACACGAAAGTGTACGTATTTGATCTGTATACAAGACAGGTCACTAAGCACAGTGACCGACTGTAGAAATTTTGCCGAGCTCGGTCACTGCTGTTTTGCCCGAACTATAATTTGCCGGATTAGAGACATTTCAGCGCATCACAATCATGTAAACGACACAGACTACACAACACAATCCCACCTCCATATGCTTGGCACTCAATTCTTTGCAACAGCTCAGATTCACAATACACTACAATTAACCACCAACCCATTGCAAATAAAAAGCTTACCAGCGCTTCATATTCCAGCAGCCCATACTTAAAGATCCCCCATCCACAATAAACCCAACACATATACACCAAAATGACATGACAAGCACTACACATCCGACTTGCCTTCTGTCTTGAACAATCTTTTTATTGAGGCTATTCCTGCATATCTTTTAACTAGCATACAACTATTGATGATGTTTTCATCAAAGCTCATAACTCATGGCCTCTTACACATATAGTACCCAAACTGATGTACTGCTTGACCAAATCGATAGCCACACAGAGGACATCATGGAGAACATGTGGAGCAGTGTTTACAATACTGTACCTGATATCAAGTTGCAGGTCATAAAATCCTCTGTCTGACTCATGACATCGTTCATCGAAATCTTTGCAATGAAGTATAAAATCGTTCCCAGCAAGCGGTAGAGGAATAGCCACTAACTCATCCGAACCTCTTTGTGGTTGACATTCCGCACCTCTATTGTAAACAGTCCTCGACAGAACATACACATCCCTGGGTTTTGTAAGTCTCGACATTCTGGAATTGTTGTAAGATGAAGTACAATTTTAGCAACGATCTGATATAAGGCGTTTGTTTTGTCCAAAATTCTAACATAAGAAGGGAGGCGTTCACGGGTGACGATCACCGCAAGAATATATTCATTATCGAAATCGAAACTTAAATTTGATTTTTTTTATCATTCTATTGTATTCTAATGATATTGAAAAACTTTTCCTTGCAGTTACAGCTTGTCTTGGGTAAGCCATGATAATGTCTCATTCGCATAAAACCCATTGGAATTAATGAAACCTTAAAAATCATATTTGAAAATATGTGTTACTTTCACTACCATTGATTTCAGATTCATCACCAAAGATAAAAATACTATGTCATTTCAAGGTATTAACCGAAATCTGTTAAGTTCCTTTCGCACATGGGAACCTTCCTATGAGGAGGAAAGTTTGAAAATCCATAGGGCCTCCCTGACTTGCATCATGCAACAGGGACATAGTCACTTCCAGACACAGTCTCAAGAACTGGCTCCTCTGTTCATTTGTGCAATATTTGCCGTCTCAAATTAAAACCCATCGTAGAACATCATTTCTCTAGGCCTTCCTAAGTCCTAAACACCTGTGGAGATCTGATGAACTTCTACATTCTTTCTGTATCTATTTTTTCACCCAAAACTGCCTTCGATTTAGACATGTTTTGCCTATGTTATGTTGGTCACTCTCCTTTAGGAAAAAAAAGTCAAAAGGTCACCGTTACGAGCGAGAGGCGGTCCACCAGACAGTGTTGTGCCCACAGGGTTTTGCCAGTAAACATAAAAAAAAAGTCCAATCGACATCATTGAAAGTGTGTTGTTAAATTCCACACAGACAACGTGAAACGCTCAAGCTGCTCCCAGACACACCCGGAAAAATGTTAACTAGCTACTTTGACGAGTCCCGGGCAAACGCAAACAAGACCAGAGGATCGTGACTATTAGTTTTCAGAGCTAGGCTTAAGGCCATTCCCAAATTTGGGAATCCCACTACCAACTTCCTAAGTTGTTTTCATCCATAAACATAAAGGTTTTAAAATCCTTAGTCGGAAACTTTTTTTTTTTTTTTTTACGTTGGAGGCTCCACAGCAAGGCCGGGCCTTAAATGAAATATAGAGAAAATTACGAAACGGAAAAAGAAAAGACAAGGAAAAGTATTAAAAGATTTTGGAGGACGTGGAAAACTTGTCTTTTAAAAAGGGCTACGTCACAAAAATCATCATGGCGAGAGATGAACGCATGAGAATCATGTAGACATCACCCGTTATCCGGGCAGAGGAGACGTTGACCTGGAAGCGTAACATTACGACGAAACTGTGAAAATCTAGAGCAATAAGGTGAAATTAGAGATTCTTTTAATCAAACCTCACCAACCTTACCCCGTCATTAGTTACTTGTATGTCTGGAACGGTAGAACAATGCTTGCTGAGAATAACAACTGTTATCTTGGATGTGGGAGCAGGCGCGAATACAAACGGGTAGGGTGTATCAAGCCACCCCCTCGAGCTGTACGGTATACAATAAACTTAAAGATAATCTATGCATTTTTCACAATTATTCTCACCCTCTTTGTCCCTTAAAAGGATAAATAAATGTATCTGTATGAGTATCTGTGCTTTGATTATCATATTAGTGACCATGATACAATCGTGTTCGTTTGAACACTTCCGCTAAACATCGACATTGGTTTAGGATGACTAGTCTTTCTTTATCAAAGCATACTAATTTCTATGATTAAACTAAATTCCCTTAATACTGCTCAGCTGTTGTATGTTACCGGAGTTCATAAATCTTATTTTACACGAAAATGGTCGCCGGTCTCGTAATACACAATTCTGTGCTACAGCTGTATTCGATTCAGTGCAAATTTTACTCATACTAGTTATATAATAATTCAATTTCCAAATAACTTGAAAAGCTCTAAGGTCTCTAAGATACAACGTACTTTCGAACACTTGTTTTGAGCTTTTCGTTAGTATCCTGGCTTTCATAATTGCCCCCTTCCCCTCTCCAGGCCAAACCCTGGGTACATGCTTGTTTGAGAGGAAGTTTCGGTAACTCAAAAGATGCCACAAATAAAATTTGGTTTCGTTTACCGATTTCTTAAAGTTTTGTGTAGATTATCAAAATTTCGTTTGTCCATGTACCGGTAGATCATACTGAACCATAATAGTCGGTCGTACCATTAGTTTTTGCAAAGAAATATATGGCTCTCTGTTACCCTACTGTTTCTGCCACTTTCTTTACTCAATAGATGGGTAATTATAAAGTATTCAGAGGTTCTCCACGGGAAAGCTGAGAGGTACCGAATGACTAACCCCAGATAAATATACAACGCGTCTCTCCATATATAACTATCGGTGTTCAGTCATTTTGACAGTCTGAAAACTATGGATTACACCGTGCATGTTTAATGTTTGGTTTGGCTGTTGATACGTGGTGCGCTCTTGTATGTCTGTTGATTCAAGTGTTACGACGAAGAATTCTTCAATATAATCTTTTTTCTTTCATATATGAGCAACATTTCAAGCTTTCCTGAGTGTGACAACAGAGCTATGGTGTTATTGCTGACGTGTTTTTGTTGCGCTTTGTCTTTGTACAGATCAAACAGCAGCATCTGTGGTTTAGTTCAAGGTGACGGACACTGTCACAGGTCTCCCGTTGCTAGGTCAGCTTTACACAGTACCTGTTGCTGTGACGTCAATACGTAGGATTACAGAATCTTAAGCTAACCCATGACCTTTGTTGCAATAGTTAATATCTAAAAGATTTCCAAAACAAGGCGGTAACATAAGCCAACGACAATACTTACATTGTAGTAAATGAAATCTATTTAATAATGTTCACAATTTACTGCACATTCATGTTTTTTTCACGTATAATTACTCTAGATATTCACAAGTGTTCAAAAGGCAGGTAGAACTTGAGGATAATCTTAAGTTGAAAAAAAAATTACATTTAATTGTTGTGTCTGGCTTTCTGTGATTTAATATATGTGATTAGGAAAAATGTTAAGTTACTAAGAAAAGAGGGCTCTTTAGAAAACTAAACTACATACCAACACTGAAGTATGTATGTGGAAAATCTAAAGAGATTGATTCTTTACGTCATATGAATGATGGGTAGGTCGCGTTACATTCCGTGAATTGTAAATCCATCCTCTTCCCCTGGCTTCTGCCGGCATAAAGGTGGAGGGCTTGGTCATGACGTCACTAAAGGAAGTGTTGAACAGTGTAGTGGAGGTGTTGGAGGCAACGCGAGGCTCCACAGCTGAGTGTCTACCTCAAGTGCTGTGTCATGTCAACCAAGGACTCCGACCCAACTCCCTGCGGGCAGCAGTCACGCGCACTTTCAGGTTAGTACTAGAATACGCAGTTGGTATTTAAGACACCGCCTTTTACTAAGTATTCTTTATTGTGAAGGTTTGTGCTGTAGTAGTATGAAATTACATAAAAACGCGAAGTAAGTTTTTGTGCTTGCATGTGGGATCTGCAACTTTTCACACTTATGTTGACGTCATATAATTTGGATGGCAGGCTCTCTAAGTGTCTCATTATGACGGAAGACTTTACATGTTACGTTTTAAATATCCTGACACTTCTTTTAAGATATTGGAGTCACTAGATGTCACTTGTGCATATGGGAGGTCTCTATTTTCAACACGAAACAAGAAACATATACTAATGAATGGCTAAGAGGCTATAATCTTATTGTAGGAATGATAAAGGATAAGAATATCTGCATTGGAGTGAAGGCTGTACGTCTCTGTACGAGAGCTGTTAAGATACGCACGTATTGCAATGTAACAAGACCGTCAGATATTCCTTTAAGCAGTGGTAATGACTACGCGGACTGAGGGCTACATCATATGTGGCCCTCGCTTGTCTCTATTGCAGCCCAGAAAACTGAGAGGAAAATACTGATTAGATAAGGCAAACTGTAATGCGGGGGAAATTGCTCTGATTATCGAGCTACGGCAAGATTTAATATAAATATTTCACGTACTTTGGTACGTTTTTATGCAATTATTCTAAATGCATATATCTTTAAAAAGTCATTGCGGCCTGATCGAATTTTTCTATTGCCTCAGTTGACCCTCACTAGTTTTCTCGTGAATACCAGTGCTTTAACTCGTTCGCAGGATCGGCAGGTTAACTGGTTATGGGGTACTTGCGCGTCTTGTGTAGTGCAGCGCTTCATGGGGGGAGGAAGTGAAGATATGACGATTTTTTTTCTTTCTCCAACTTAACAAGGGAATGTATGTATCCGAACCGGCAAAAATGTCAAGAACTAACAGAGTCATATCTAATATTATGCTAAAAAAATATTTCTATCGAGGCACAGTCATGAAGAGGGAATTAAATGTTACTGAAGAAACAGAAGAGAAACTGAGATAATGATTTCGTGTATCATTAGCAGAGATGAAAAACTAGCACCGAAGAATTCCACAAACATACCTTATCTAGGATGAGAAGCTGGGACAATGACTGTCACAAAAAATGAAGTCAACATAAAACCTGTTTCTTGGTTTTGTCAATACAATTGGAATGACGGAAGGAGTAATGTAGCATCATCATAGACCCACTGATCTACCTGACAGATTCACGTTAGTCAGACTCCTCGGTGGGGAACTCAGTCCAAAAAATACTAGAAAGCGGACTGACAAAATACAGTAAGTCCACAGGTGATGCAAACACTTCAAGGAAGACGAGTGAAGCCACAGGATGTAGCAAGCAAGTAGCAGAATGTCCCCAGGGATTGGTAGTTAGTGTCATCCTAAAAACGGGGTGAAGGGAGGTGACCTGTAGGGTATTAACTAGGAAAGTCGCTGCTCAGCCAGGTGGGGATAAGGATTCCTATTGGTTGGATGGGATTCCGAGACAAGAGGACCATTGATGTGTGTCTTCAGGCACAGGACTAAATCATATTAGAGCAAAAATATGGAATTAATCTACAACAGAACATTATGACGAACAAGAAGTGAACAAAAAATCACTTGTTAAAGGAGAGTTTCTTCAAGACACCCAAAACTAGTAACTGAACCTTGTCTTTAGTATAATAAGACCATAGATGCATAGAAATAAAATTCCCGCGAGAAATAAATTGGTAAGTGTGACTATGAGAGTCGCTTAGATTTCAAGACTTGTTATAACCTGACCACGATTCTCCATGCAAATGAAAACACTGAAAATATTGGTTCCCTTTGTTTCTGATGTTGAATAATGGTTTCCATTCGATCTATGGGGAGAAAAGAATGATCACCAAACACCCTACCCTCTACCATCCTATATCACTTCTGTCCTCAAAATCTAAACATTCAAATTGCTTAAATTTGATCGACAACAGAATCAAACAAAACATCCCACTTTCACACAGCATGGCTTCGTACTCAAGCACTCTACTACCACACTGCACACACAGCTCACATAACATCCTAGGTTGTTTCTACCACCCACAACCCCTTACCGCACAACAGTACTAATGGCAACAAGTACTGACAAAGCTTTTGACACTGTCCCCAGATACATCCTCACACAAAAATTACTTGACACCACCCTCGGTTAATAATTACAACAAGTGGTTGGCCAGTTTCATGGTCGAATGCCTTACCAGGGCCACTCACAATGGCTTCACCTCCAAAACACTGTAACTATAATTTGTAGTTCCCAAAGAGCAGTTCTTTCTCCAGCTATCTTCAGTCTCTTTCTACAGGACCACCCATGATCTCAGACAATCTTCAACATGAAAGTCCTTTCATTTGCAAATGACCTAACAATCACATCACAACACCCCTAACACCACAGATGCAACATCAAAAATGTAGCATTATTTTGAAAGATTAGAACGATGGCATACCCAAGACAGAATGTCTCACTCTTCACAGAAATCTAATCACTCTTTTAACCTCAGACAGGCATGAATCCAGCTAAGACTCTCTAGTCCCCTTGAATGGATAATTACTTCCACTGAACAAAACACCAACCATTCTAGAAATCACATACAACACACACATGACATTTGCTCCCCATGCCAATAAAACAAACACAAAAGCAACATAGAAAATGAATTTCCTCAGAACTCTAGCTGGCACCAGATTTGGACAAGCAAAGGATTTCCTTAACATCTTATATAAACGATTTATTTGCTGCACTTTAAAGCATGCCTCACCCACCTGGTCTTCCTCCCTCTCAAAAGTGAATATAACAAAGCATAAAACAGCGCACCTCTTGGAAGCTTATGTTGGTACATTCCATCTTTAAGGGTGACCATTCTAACCCCTCTAACTATCGACCAGTTGCTCAGACATCAACCATTTCCAAGGTTTTTGAATTCCACCTCAAGTCCCATATCCTCAGACGTTTTAAATCTCAGTCTTCTCTCTGATCACCAGTTTGATTTCTGTATGGTGAGATTCACTGATGATATGCTTTCCTATCTTACTAATGTCTGGTCATCATCCCTGAAAGATTTTTGGGAATCTTATCTAGTTGCCCTTGATATATCTAAAGCTTTTGACAAGATGTGTCACTAGGGTCTTATTTCTAAGCTCCCCTATTTTGGTTTCCCTCCCTCATATCTAGCTTCCTCTATGGCCAATCTATCTCCGTGACTGTTGATGGATCAGCCTCTTCCCCTCCATCCACCAACAGCGGTGTTCCTCAAGGTTCTCTCCTGTCTCCAACAATTTTCTTTCTTCTACAAATAACCAAATGCACTCATACGCTAACGACTCAACACCATTTCTCCACATCCCTCAATTCTGCTCCTTCCGCTCTCATTCGATCTTCATCTAAACTTGTTATTTACTCTTGTCTTGATCTCTTTTTTTCTGGTATGTATTTGGTATATAGCTCTTTTAAGACATCTGTGGAGAGGTCTCAATTTAGCTCCACTTCCTTGGTTTTCATCGTCACCTCCCACTCGAAATTCACCAGCGCACTGCTAATAGATTCGCAGTCTCCTTTCCAGACATTCGGGGCGTTTCCTTCGCTTTGTCTCTTGCCCGGGTCCAAATACGTGACCAGTGTGCACCTCAGTCCAATATGGTCACTTTTCCCTTGATGGCGTCACTTTTCTCACGTCTGACACCAAATTATCGTCATTATCAAGTTCCAGATCAGGTGTGTTCGTCGCTCTTTACCTTCAATATACTATCCTGGTAAGAGCATCTACATGCTGACAGAGACAAATATCTTGAGTTTTGCCCAACCTGCATTCAAAACTGAAGTGATCTTTCCTGATATGAAAGCTGATGAAGTCCACTTTTGGCAAGTTAAAGTCGTCCATGATCATCACGTAAGATGACGCCTCCTCCACTTAAGGGAACAAGTGAACGAGTGCACAGTTATTCTCGCCGTGGTTGGTGGTGAACTATGACAGACTGCAACAAGAAAAGTGTCCTTAACACCTCACCGTTTTCTTTACTCGAACTCCCCGTTGTTTAGTGTCATATGGCGTTGCTTTCAGTGAATCATGGACCAGGGCCAGGGCCTCTGTCCTGTCTCTTAAGTAAACAGTAGTCAACGGAGTTTATCAGGCCATCTGCAATGTCATCTCTCGCCCATGACTAAGTAAAAGAAAAAATATAAGTAAAAGAAAAAATTTCGAGTTCCTCTCAACTTATACACATGACTTCGAGTGTTGTACTAAAGCAAACGTCAGTAAATGGGTTTCTGTATATTAACATACATACAGGGGTTGCAAACATCTGGAATACCGACATTCAAGCTCTCCTCTGGAGGTTCCTGTCTGTGGCCCTCATTCCCACAATCCTTCCATTTCGTATAAATGTCTGCTTCTCCCTCCTCTCTCCTAAGTCCGGGCTCAACGTTCTGAACATTTTCCTTCCTCGTGGCGTCAGGTCCGGCTTTATATCACGGCCTTTCCGGGCCGTTTCGTTCAGCTTCCTCCAGGCTCTCGGGGGCTGATCCTCTAACGTCAGCCTTAAAGCACGCGGGTTTTTTTTCCTCGATTATTTGTTCTCTGTCCTGTCCGTAAAACTCTGTCCATCGAACACTCCGCTGTGTTCCAGCACTAGTTACTAATCGTGTTCTGGTCCTTTACGTAATGCCCTATTTACTCACCTATACCGAACACGAGCAAATGGTATTTCCTTATAAGTTTACTATTTCTATTAGTGTTCCTTCCATTTCAAACGTGTCATCCATTCTCCTGTCATATAGATCGATTGCACCAGCATTCAGCTACCAACAACCCTACAGCACACCAGCCGCCAAGCGTTCGTCTTCAGTAGTGAACGCCACGTCTAGACCGGTGAGGACTTGTGTGGGCTGTGCCGGTGTCCATTGCTCCTTGGTAATTACTGAGTGCAGGTGCACGTCCCGCTGCCCTTTACCTCATGAAAATTACAGAAGGGTGATGCCTGCTCCAAATATACATGCTGTACTATGTAACTACTGGAGAGGTCATACCAGTGCTCCAGCTGTACTGAGCAAGTGGTGGCTAGGCCTCCACCAGTGATCCAGCTGTACTTATGGTTATGAGTAAGTGCTGGCGGGGCTCCACCAGTGATCCAGCTGTACTTATGGTTCTGAGTAAGTGCTGGCGGGGGGATCCTGAATATTCTATTTGATTGCCTTATACCGAGAATATCATGTATGCCTCATGCATTTTTAGGAAGTATAAACAAACAAAAGCATAAAAACTCAGACACCTATGTTTTCACATAAACACACACACACACACACACACACACACACACACACACACACACAGACGAGTATATGTACAAAACGGCAGTAACATATACTGTAATAGAGAAGGTCTGGAGGATCCTAGACCACAAAGGTAGTACCAAATTTAAGAGGGCTGAGTTAAAGAGAACCGACAGAGACCTTAGATTTGTTTACTGTGAAAGAGAGAAGAGTAACAGGACGACCTGACCACAACTTGTAAGTTTTAAAAGTACATTACGTCTCCAATCAACGGTTCTGATGCAAGGATAGATGAACCCGAGCCCTTGCTACGAAGATAAGCAAGAAATTTGATGGAAGATATGTACATCCACTACTCGTAGTGTGCGTGTAATGGATGAAGAATAAAGTGAATGTGGACGGCGTATAAGTGTAGAACTTCCTCTTAACTCGTGTAGGACAAATTAGTGAATACAAATAAGTAAATGATACACTTATATACCGTCTTACAAACATACGTAGGTGGTCGTCACCTACACTGTAGTAACATCAGAGTAACATACAGAGCTCGTGGTAAGGTGAGGATAGTTGGCCAGGTGAGGGTGGGTGGCTACAGGTTGGTCTTGCTTGCTGGTCGATGGTAATGGCTAGCCGTGCCTTCCCCACTCAGTTCTCAGCCTGGTGAATCTAAGTCTAATTATCCAGGAATCTCCAGACCCCTCGGTCAAATTATAAAAGATCTATTTACAAATAATCAAACCTAACATCGTAATTCATGTTTACCAAACATCTGATCATCCCGTAGAAAACACGACCCACACATCAATCATATGGATATCAGGATCTCTCCACCAAATTACGTCCTCCCCCACACCATAACACATCCCCATTCTCTCTCTACATCTATCTTAAAACATTCATACTTCGTTGCATCAAAGTGTTGTATGATCGCGCTAGGTATCGTTGCGCCAGCCATCATCACGAACGCTAGCTACGAAGTGTTTCCGACTAGCCAGCGGGTGAGGGTTCCGTCAGCCGACGGCCCGCGGCCTCCGACAACCTGACTACACAAAAGAGCAACAGGATGGCTTCAGGAGAGCTTAGATCCCAGGCCAACCTCTGGGTGGAGAAGAGCCTCAGACACCCATGGTTATGTATACACAACACTGCACCCCTGGCCGACGTTGTGTGCCAGTTGACTCAGACGACCATTCCCGAAGAGTGTCACCGGAAATAACCTTGTACAGAGGCACCACACACACACACACACACACACACCTCTGACCCCAAGGCTGGGGCCAACGCTGAGCGTGTCGGCCGGGGTCGCGTGCCGCCTCACCTGACGACAAATTACACCACACACGGAGGTAATGACTACTTTTACCCGCTCTTCCTACCCAGAGCTGCACACTCGTATTTTACTGACTTTACACTTTCTCGGCGTTTCTTGTTCCACTTGTTCCGGCTAATCAATGGCTACTTTACGCTGGTTTATCGTATGCAACATTTCTGTGCGTTCCTTGCCCAGGGCACCTCCGGTGGCGTGTCCTAACCTCTCGCCTTCCACGGCTGCCCCTCCTACATGAACGATCCTTTCAGGACACACGGATGGTTCCCAAGGATCTCTTAAGACCTCAAATTACAGGCATCGGACAAAATCCCTCGGAATGAGAGTAATTATCTGACGATCTACACCAACTCAGGCCTAGAAACGGCTTCCCGGATAGGAACTAATTACCTCAGGATTACGAAAACCCATTAATTATTGGCTGGCGATCGTGAGTGTGGTTTATGTGATCGCAGGCCACGGCTGGGGTCCTGAGGTAATGGTGGTAGTAACGTAGGTAAGTTAATAGTTTACTG
>JAUUDY010026191.1:3361-15858 GCA_032361765.1 Panulirus inflatus
CCCTTTTTTTTTTTTTTTTTTTTTTTTTTTTTTTTTTTTTTTTGCCTGATTGCCTGATTGCCTTTCTTTGTAGAGTAAATCACTTGATTTTTTCATCAGTTTTGAGTTGCAATTGGGTAAAGATTATGAACCAGGTATGATTTTGTGTTTTGTCATTTTCAGACAAGAACATTAGGTAGACAAATTAAGTAGGAGTAATCCATATGAACATTAGGTAGGAGCCTCTGGAATCACTTCACCAAACTTGCCCTCTGCCAGTGGCCTGTAAAAGGTGAGGCTTTAGTCTAAAGGCTAAGAAGTGGAACTCAGGTTCACTAGTTATGAGAAAGTTGTTTACTTTTTCTGCTTCATTTGCCCTGGTTCAGCACATTGACACGTCATTTTCATCATGTGCATGCCTTCCTAAATGTTCTGGCCCTGATACTCAATTCCTTCCTGGTCTCCTCCCCTTTTAAACTTTCACTTCTTACATAAAGATCTTTGTCTAAGTATCTTTACCGATCCTTTCCAAATGTTTGAAATATTTCAGCAGATCATTGTAAGCCCTCTCAATCACGCTGGTTTGTTATCATACTTCTTCCTTACACTTATTCTTTTCATTCAGCCTACCTAACAGCACATATATCCTTCTGGCATTTCATTTCCATTATAGCCACCATGTTCCTTTCTTTAACATTCAGGGCTCAAGACTCGTATCCATACAGTACACTGTTGGGATTATTGTACCTTCAAACATATACTTCTTTTCCCTAACTTTACTAACCTCTCTTTCAACACTCCATAATGCTCTCTTCCAGCCTGTGACTTAATTCAGCCCCTGTCATTCCATCCACTGCCATGTCAGTTATGATATATCAGAAGCTCTGCACTTCCTCCAGGTACTCACCATTCAAATTTACACTCAAACCATCTTGCCTCATTCAGCTGCTGTACCTCATTACCTTACGTTTGTTCTTCTTTACTCCCAGCTTTCTCCTTTCACACTCTTCCAAACTCGTCACCTGCTGGCATGTTTCACTGGAGCCATTTCATGTGCAAACGGCTGATTAACATCTTCCTTGTGCATATCATAGGCATGCCCTTTTAAGACCCTTACCTCTACCTTTCTCATCATCCGATCTATAAACAGATTAGACATCCATTGTGACATCTTATTCTTCGGGAAGTATTCATTAACCTTACTTCTTTCTTACTTACATACCTTACTTTGGAGGTAAAGATCCACATTACATTCATTATCTTTCCAGTTACCCATATAGTCATAGCTTATCCCACAAGGTCTCGTACAGTTCCTCCAGATCCATAAATGCCACGTGCAGTTGAATCTTCCAAGTATTTCTCAAACGAATTCTTTAAAGCAAACACATGGTTCACACACCACATTACTCCTCACTAGTCAGATATTCTGAACATACCATTTGTCCCCCCTTGCCTTTATATAAGGGGACAGTACTTACATATCACTTATATAAATTAAAAGTTAAAAGAGCTGAAGATGGTTTGCTGAAATTATTTGGATATATGGAGAGAATGAGTGAGGAGAGGTTGATGAATGGGATATATGTATCAAGTGGAGTGGCAAGGAGAAGGGGGGAAACCAGATTGGTGATGGAAGGATATAATGAAAGAGATTTTGAGTGCTTAGGGGCTGAACATGCAGCAGGGTGAAAGGTTTACGCAGGATAGGGTGCATTAGAGCGATATGGTATACAGAGGGTGACTTGCTGTCAGAGGACTGAAGCAGATCATATGAAGACCACAGAAATGTCTTTAGAGCCTGGTGGTAGATAGAGGGCTGTGGTTTTGGTGCATTACACATTATAGTTTGAGAATGGATGTGAGCAAATTTGGCTTTTCTTGATATGTTCCTCGTGGTACCTTGCTAAAGTGCAAAATGGCGAACTAGTATGAAGGAGAAAAAATTAACTACACAGCTCCATTCAGGAATTTCTTTTTTTATGAGGTGAGTGAAACTTACATATGCTATATCATTATAATGTAAGTTTGATTATCCTTCATGGTTTTGTGTACACAGATTCTAAAGACTTCAGTTTACACAAAAAGTGGTAGTGTTAGTGACAGTTCTCCACAAATAGCTTTTTAACTTTCTTACACAATATCACATATTTCCTCCTCATTCATGAATACCATAAACTCATCAAACATTGTCTGCCAATCATATTCACACTTTCAGGTATTAAAGATGTAAATTGATGTATGTTTGGATCTCAGATGAAAGAGAGCAGTTAGCACTTGCTTCATTAAAAAATTTAGGATAAGTAAAGAGAGTGAGGGTTCATGTCAGTTTCTTGCTGCAGTTATGAAGTAGATAAGTTGGCCTGGATTCATAGATAACTTGTTGCACAGGCTGCATATGCAGGTAAGCTCACCATTTTTTCTGAAAGCTTGTTATGCATAACTTTTGAAAGTATTTTCAAGTATGCCTTATATCACTAACCATCTGCATTCATTAGATACAGTTGTCACAGTGAAGGAGCTTTTATTGGTGACTCAGGGTCCTAGAATAGTAGTTGGATGGTAATTGTTTCATTTCACCATTCCCACCATCACACATAGAATAAGCAGGAAATTTTTTTGGATTACTGAAAATTTCCTCTTTAAAAAAAGTTTGAATATATTCTAAGTGTACAAGTTTTAAATACATTGTCTAGTATTACCAGACTCTACCTGAATTAGGTACCACCACAAGTGAAGTCTCTTTTAGCAGGGCTGTATCGTCATCGGTTGATGATACAGAACATTTTTTTCCTTGAAGGACTTTGTCATTTTCCTATTACTGGAAGTGACAGCCTTGCAGCTGCAGAAGCCCCTGGAAATTAGTCTTGGAGTAACTCTTGGACCATTTCAAGAATGGGATTCCTGGACAATTAAAAATAAATATAATTGTCTTATTATCCTTTCCTTTAATGTTTGTATTGTTTTGATTAGGTAATGGGTCCTCTTGATCAAAGTAATCAGAGTCCTTATAAAATAACCAGAATTTCTTAGTATTAAGTTAGTTACGGACTGGGCATAATGATAGATTTTGCTCTTCTCTCTTTGATACCCTTGTTAGTCTCGAAGTATTGTGAAAGTATGTTTTTGGATTGGTGCTGACTCCTGAAATTGGGAAAAGCTGTATGATAGATAGGAAAAATTACGTTATATATTTAGTTTTGCTGTGAAAGTATGACAGTATTGTAATCAAGTTTATGTTAATGAGAAATTAAAGCTATCTTGTATTAGTTTATCCACACATAGATACCCACCCAAGTGTGGGTAGAAGGTTGCAGGCAAACATTAAGTAGGGAGGAAGTATTGCCTGGTTATTGTAAGGGCTAGTGACAGTTAGTTAACACTATGTGAGCTGTCAAGTTCCCTAGCCTGTCCCAGGTAACAGTGTGGTTTTTCTGCCTTGCTTACAAACATTATGGTTTGCTAGAATTCAGTCCTTATGACACACTCCCCTGTCTTACATATAATGCTCAACAACATGTGATTACTTACCAAAGCTCTTTTATTAACAATATAGAATTCATATGATGACCAATTGTGTACTATCCCTTCTTTATCTTTCTATCTATTTATCTATCTATATCTTTGATGCCTCTTCCCTTTGGGAACTCTCTCGTGAGGGATGGTCATGGCAAAAGTCTCCATAACTGGTGAACTCCATTGCTGCTTCTTAGCTTTGTCTCTCACAGCAGGCCACTCTTGTGCAGTATTTTCAGAGGTTCCTACTTAATGTTCCATGTGACCGCTATTAACTAATGTGTCTACCTAGTCTTTCAAACCACCACTTCTACTTAATTCTTTCAGTTAATGTTTCTGCCTACTACTTGTACCTAATGTTTCCACCTAATGCTCCTATGTAATATTCCTTCCTACTACTACTGTCTATTGCTTTTACCATTTTGCAGAGCGCTGAATAACCATAGATGCTCCCGTGCTTGGCTTATAAGCCAGAATTTTATAATCCAGTTCAATCCTACTATTTTGCCAAAAGGTAGAGCAAGTGCATAGCACTCACTGCAGAAAAATATAGAATTAGGAAGAGCAAGATGTGCAAGTGTTTGTCACGTGTTGTTTGTGACGAGGAGAGATTTTGTATTTGTGGATAGAATACTAGCAGTTCACATGTGAGTTAGGGACAAAAAAAATACAGCTACCCGCATCAAAGAAGTTCAACTTAACCACAGAAGTGCTGGCTCATTAAGCAACCATCACTGACCCTCATGATACCTGGTGGCTCGGTCTTGGCAGAGGTGAATCAAGTCCAAGAAATAGGGCCCAGAGAGTGTAGAATTCTCCCCATGCTGTTCAAAGAGGTACAGTAAACTCGTGATTAACTGTGATGCAGTTAACCGGGAAGCCCAAAAACAATGGCACCATTCAATTTGATCATGTATAGATTAAAATCTGAAACTGGTACCTTTCAAGCTTGGTACAGATATAATCCCAAAACAACATATCTCTTCAATATTTCTTCCTCATTGATACAAAGTATGCTGAATTTACAAGATTATTAAGATTGATATATGATGAGTGAACTATACATCATACAAAATACTATTACATAGTGATGATAGGATGATATTCTCTCTCTCTCTCTCTCTCCAGACTGGTTAAAAGCATTACAAATTAGGATATGTTCTATACTCTTCTCCAACCCTTTTTCTCAGATATTTGCATTACAAAAACCTTTTTAATACATGTTACTTGAAAAATTTTGGAATTATGGTAGTGCACACCCGGATAGTATTTCATTCATTTCACTTCAGTGCCCTATGAATGTCCTGCTGATTTTCTTTGTGCAGCTTATTGTATTGAAACTAAAATCATTGTACAAGCTCTGCACAAAGTTTTCATAACATTGTGCTGTAGTTTTTTAATTGATATTAATGTATGCCATACTTCTTCATAGTGATTAATTATAAGGTACTACCTTTCTTAAACATGCTTTTGAATATTCTACTTTATGAATTACCTACAAGTACAAATGTTTGGCATTCACATAGCAGTCATCTGACCATGCATCTTGTTAGATGTACATAGACAATATGTCAAGCAACAAACAGAACAGCACATATATGAAAATGTGTCCAAAAATATTTCTCCATTATGTATTCCCACCATTCTTTAAAATTAAGGTACAGTTGGATTCATTTATATTAGTTTTACTTATAGTAACACGTTTTTAGAATGCATCTGATATGTTAACCGAGGATCACCTGTACTTAAGAGTGTCAGTTAATAAATAGTTTTGTGTTTAGACACATTAAGTAGAAGTAGTCGGAGGGAACATTAAGGAGGAGCCCCTGAAAACACTGTACTAGAGTTTTCCTTTGCCTTTGGCCTGTTAAGGGTGAGGCACTGAAGGCTAGAAAGCAGCACTGGAATTCACCAATTATGAAGACTTTTTCCGTGGCCACCATTTTGAGGGAGTTCCTGAAGGGAAAAGGAACCCGAGATACAGAATAGAATAGAAGAAAAAATTAAGATGAACTTTTAATTACTCATCGTCTCCAGCAAAGGCAACAGTTCACACTTAAAAAACCTTGAAACTGGTGTTCTGAATGAGCATTAGTTTCAGATATTGTATAGAATCACATGAAGAGAAAGTGTTTAAGATGTCAAAAGGTGTTCTGTAAAACAAGAAAGGATGAACCATAGTGTGTAAACACAAAATTGAGTTTGTTCATTTGATTAAATAAGAACACACATGAATAAGAACCACATGCATAAAATGTTTTTATGGTGTTTTGAGAGTAATTCAGACATTGCCTATCCTTCAACATATTTTAAGGAAACAAGGTTTATGGTGAATTCATACACCTAAGAAACCAATCCGTGAAAGATGCATTCTTGTTTTGTAGGAAGATGGTAAAGGCAGCAAGGAACTTAAGAGGCTACAGTTTTATGGTGCTGGACCTAAGATGGCTGGGTTTGACAAGGCCTCACCTGAGGATACAGGAAAGACTCGTGGCAAGAAAGTTGATTATTCTGATCATGACCCGGTAAGCAACACGTCTAAGATTTATCCTCCCTAATCTTAGTTTTGTCCGAGTTCATTTACTGATTGATTTGATACCCCTTATCTTGATTTGATCCGAGTACCCTTTCGATGCTGTAGTGACAGTGATTTAGTGTAACTTCATAAAGCTTGGACTGTTGCTTAGATTGATTGATCACAGTTTTGAGTTATATGAAGGGTGTTGCATGACACAAACCTCCTCCCATTTGTTAAAAGATGAATTCTAATTCCTCAACTTTTGGTTGAGGAGATTAAAGAGGTTTGATTACACTTAACCATGACATTAAATCCCTTGAGATTGATGGTGCTGGGATGCACAGTCACGAGTGTTGCAACGTTGTACTATGAAGCTACTTTCGTTCATTATTTTTTGTAATAGATTAAAAAGTTAACAGCTTTCGTTCATTATTTTTTGTAATAGATTAAAAAGTTAACATCGAAGCTGTTATTATTTTGATGTTTATTCTAGTAATTTAACTGATATAAATATGTAATAATAAACAATAACAGGAATGTATATAATGTATAGAAATTGTAAAAAGAATTTAGCAGTAAAGTGAACTTTAAGCAGTTCACTTCCCTCCTTTTCGAATTTCATTTGATCCGAGCATGAACATTACAACATTTTCATCCAGATTAATAGACCGTTTGTTTGATTGACCAAGAAGTCAAGCTGCCTCATTGCTGCATGGGGCTAATCGAGTGCGTTCTAATTACATATTCTTTTGTCTTGAGCCAATGTTGATCCCACTACCACGAGCTAGTGGGGTGTGTATTTGACCTCAGAATTATGATTTACATAGATGTCTGTATGTAGAGAAAATTTATGGTAACTGTTGGTGTGGTATTTCAAAACTGCTGGAGAGGACATCTGATTTCATCCACTGGCTGATGGTTGAACACATCTACACACACAAGAGCCACTTTAGTGCTTTTTATGGAACAGAGCTACCCCTCAGGATTCGTCAAGATCTGATAACTACCAGTTGTCCATCAAAAGTGCAGATATTAAGCATAGGACTTTTGAATACAATTTTCACAGCTAGTAATAATTTGGCCACTAGAGGTGGTGCTCTTCAAGCTTTTATTACAGGTTGAGTATCCCTTAACCAAAATGCCTTGGACCAGAAGTGTTTTGGATTTTGGAATATTTGCATATGCATAATGAGATATCTTGGGGATAGGACCCAAGTCTAAACGCAAAATCGATTTATGTTTCATATACACTTTATACAGATAGCCTGAAGGTAATTTATACAATATTTTTGACAATTTTGTTGTGAAACAAAGTTTGTGTAACACTGAACCATCAGAAAGCTAAGGTGTTGCAACTTCAGTTGCCCATGTGGACAATCTGTGGTTGTTTGGAATCATCTTTGTTCCTGACCTTGAATTTATATGCAACTGATTAGCAGTCATTTTCTTACACTTATTCTCACATAAGTACTTAACAGTAAAAAGATAAGAAATACACTGAAAAAATAATGTTTAGGTGTGGAATTTTCCACTTGAAACGTCATGTTGCCATTCAAAATGTATTGGATTTTGGTTTTTCTGATTAGGGATGCTCAACCTGTATTGCCTTTCTTAACATTATCCGAGTTCCTAGCTGTGTTTGTCAGTGGCTACACTCATTGATATTGGACTCGTTAGAAAAATGTCATCCCGTCCCAGTGTCATCAAAAGAGTGCAGACATCACCAAGCTAGCAGAAAGCAATAAAAGGAAAGCGAAAGTATATTGGTAAGTACTAAGCTGAAAATCATTGTTGTAAAATGCAGTGAGAAAGGTGAGCCTCGGTAGACTGTCATGAGTTTGGCGGGTTAGACAGTTTCACTGCTGGCTTTACTTCACGCACACACTGGTGTAGGTACATACTGATATTGAAGATTTTTGGAGGATATTAATTTCTGGAATAGTGTATGTGCTGGAGGCATGTTGGAAACAAGGATAAGTGGACACTTTTGCTGTGGCCACCCCCCTAATGGGATAGATAGATAGATTTATTTATTCCCGCAGGCCTATTATTTACAAGTAAGGGGAAGGACGGAACAAAGTTTGAAGGAGCTCCTGAATGATGTATGGATATTAAGTCTGATTGTGCCAATTCATGGGAGTTGGAAGACCAGTTCAAATCAAATGCTCATAGTGTTATCAACCTTACTATATCAGAACTTCAGAACATTGTATACTTAAGGATGTCCATGCCGTAAAAGAAGTGTTTGTGTGTGACATAGGAAGATGGAATGAATATATTACTACTGTATAGAGAAGTTTGTTTGTAAATATTAGATGCAACCAAAAGGCAGTACAAACAACTGAGTATTCAATATGCTTCCTGGATAGATTTTATGTTCACAATATTTTACTGATGTTTTCCAGTTTTGTGGGATTAATTTAAGACCTTTAGAAATAGAATCAAATATGGGGAAAGCACCAGAATCAGACAATTCTAAGTGTTTCCATTAGAAGAAAACATAGGGGAGAGTCATAGCTTGAATCACCAGACATTAGTAGTTTGGAGATATTTTTCGAAATTATTAAGAAACGAGGTCAGATGTGAACACTGTTAGTGGTTGAGCCACAGATACTGAGGGATTAAGTTGAAAAAAATGAAAGATTTCCTGAGATAAGAAAGGAAGTTAGGGGTTAGAAGTATAGTCATTAGGTATGAACAAAACTTCAGTTTAGTGGAGGGGATTGATGTTACCAAACTCTTTCTGCTTGAGGTTACACCATGAGTAGGGAAAGGCTGTGTCTTTGAGACTACAGTCTTATCAAGGAACTTCTATTTCCAAAGGAGTCTATATTCCCCTGCTACTGGAAGCAGCACATCCTTGGGCTGCAGAAGCCTTTAGAAAGGTTCTGGATATAACTAGGACTCCTTCATAGATTTTGTTGGAAGGGTAATTATAAATAAGTTGAGAGGATTCAATATGTACATGTGCAGAGGAAAGAAGTTGAACTCATGAAAAACCAAATAATGTCTGATGGGCCTTTTCAAGATGTTTTAGAGGCTCTTCTTGTAAAGGGAAGAACTAAAACATCTAAGGAATATATATGCAATAGTGGGAAGTGAGGTGTAGAAGGTGCAGTTTTGACAGCTGATCAGCAGACGTGGCATGAAGATCGTTGTGGAACATAGATCAAAGGTCTTACAGTGATACACAAAATTAAATGAAATTGTACAAAGAAAATTGTGCAATGTTTATGATGGAGAAATCAAGGAAATATTTAGCAAAGTTGATGAAATTTTTATAAAAGTGCAGAGCTGACAGTCCTAGTGCTTGTGTCAGAAACACCAAGGTTGACTTTCAACACTAAAGAAATTTGCTGAAAAGTGGATAGCACCAAAATTAGAAAAATTAAAGTAGGAGGTTGATAGATGGAAATCACTGATTATGATTACTTTTGGTGTGAAAGATTGTACACCAGGTAAAGAATCAAGGGGGAAGAAGAAATGCTCATTGAAAAGCCACTGGAAACTAGAATTGCCAGACACAGGTTTGGTAATGAAAGGAGAAGGGTTAGTGATTAAAATCAAAACAAAAAGGGACAAACAGGTAAGGCTATATTTGACATGGAGTCGAATAGCCAAGAGGAACTTTGGAAGGCAAAAAACATAGCTGAGTGGGATTGCATTAAGGAAGGTGCACCTGACGTTGAAGTCGTGGAAACAAAGCTTAGTAAAGAGGTAAGATCTCGCTTATTTTGCCTAAAAGAGTACATAGTAAGGAGAGGAAGGGAATGCATCGCCTTGAGTTTCAAAAAATAGATTTTGTCAAACCATATAGAGTGAGAGGAGAAAGTGCACTAAATTGTGCTGTGGATATGTGGGGACAAGAGTATAAGAAGTGAGGGAACTTAAGTATCTGGGAGCTGTCTTGTATGAATGTTGTGATTGGAAGGAGAGATAAGTGAGAGGGTAGTACAGGGTAGAAGACTCAGTCATTGGGTCCCTTAATAGAATGATAAAGGGTAGAGGTGTAAGTATGGAAGTGAAGAGAGGATTAAGGGACAACATAGTCCTTCCAACCCTGACGTATGCAGCTGAAACATGGATGTAGAATGAGGCACAGAGGTCAAGAATCCAGGCTGTGAAAATTAGCTATTTGAAAAGAGCATTAGGTGTGACTAGATGGAATGAAGAAAGAAATGAAAGGGTGTATGAGATGCAATATGGCAAGAAATGCAAAGGGAGTGAATTGTGGAGTGGTAGAATTAGTGAAATGTAATACTTAAAGGTGGTTTGAGCATGTGGAAAGAATGCAAGACAGTGAGTTTACAAGGAGAGTGTATGATTATGCAATTAAAGGTGTTTGTTTGAGTGGAAGACCACCTATTACATTGGCAAATAGGGTGGAGGAATCATGCAGGGAGAGAAACAGAGGAAGAGTTCATGGAATGGTGTACCTGAGGGAGGCATGTAAGGACAGGGATTAGTGGAGACTATTTTGCCATGATCACCCCTTGATGGGAGTTCCCAGAGGGAACCGGCATCAGAGATATAGATAGATAGATCATGCCAATTTGATATATGGCTGTCACATCCTATCATAATTAAGAACTATGATCAGACTTGTAAACTTTTTGATGAACAGGTTCTTCACTTCTCCAAAATTTGTAAATACTTTCCCATGTCTGTTCTTTTTCCCTCTTATAATCCTCTTTGGTTGTCAATTAAGGCTTGCCTTGATTTAAACTTTTGTCTGTAATTGGAGTCTCCTTTAAAAAAAAAAAAAGCCTTTAGTAAGTCATTTATAGTAAGATAAGTGATACAGGCTCACCTGAGCCTGTGTAACTTATTTGTTGCCAGAGTCTGCTCAGGAGACTACACCTCCAATACCGAAACTACGCTTAATTTTTATTGCTTCTAAAGTGTTGTGTATCTAGGAGTTGAGCTCCCAACTGACAATTTGTATTTTAGAAGGCTGAATCTCATCATTTCTGATAGTATTTAGTACTTAAGGACCAGTTTGTATTGATAAGAACACTGCATTATGTGATGATGTAAAGGTGTCTTGTCCATAGTTTTCCTGTGGGTTTTATCCACAGGATTTCATTTTATAGATATAGGGCATTCTTCTTCATGATGCAGTTGCAGTGTTATGAGTGAACTTTTAAGATGTATATTAATGGTATAGATACCTTTGTTCATTTCTTGATACTAAGCTTATGCTTATAATGTAATTGCCTATTTATGTGTTGTGGGAAGGGAGTTCTTCACTTGTAGGGCTTCATTTCTTGAGCTTACATTTATACTAAAACGTTTTAAACTTTTGTTTGCTATCCATATTTACAATTTCATTACTTATTTTATTCCATGTATCCACAACTCTTGTGCTGTTAATGTATTTCTTTCATTTCTAAAAAAAAAAATTTATCCCGTATAATGGTCTTTGTTTCTTATGACTTTGTATTTTTTGAATAACTGTTCATTTGTGTTTATCTGTTAGAGAAGGGTTATGCACTTGATTCATCCTTTGTAAGTAAGATGAGAGTAAAAGGTTTATAGGGAAGATAAATCTTGGTGGAAGAATGTGATTCTTAAAAGAAACTGGTGTAGTGAAGGTAGAGTGTTTGCAGTTTCTACATTAGTGCTTTTTAATTAATTTCTTTAATTCATGGCAGTTGAATTTTTAATATGCAAATATAAGTATAGCAGTGCATGATAGCACAGGAATGATTATCAGTATAGCATTACTTGTACATTATCTTAGCTCCATGTTGGGGAAATGTTTCAACCAACCGATGATTTTTGATGTAGGTTACTAGGAATAGTTCCTAACAGAAATTTTCTGAGCTCTTCAACGTCATATGTCAAAGGAGAACTGCAGTACATGACAGGCTCCTTAAATAATCTTTCACCAATAACTGATGGGAACCTGAACATACCATCAAAGTAGGTACAGAATTTCTGAGTGGCTTGATTGGTTTACTACATGTATTGTTTTTTGGCAAGGTGCAGTAAGTCCAAGTCATAGAACAGATCAGTCAGGCAGCTGGCATGTCACCGTGTATCTAATCTTATTGTCATTCCTTTCAAGTTATGACTTGTGTGTCAGTATGTTGTTATGTAGGGTGATATGAAGGTTAGTAGCCTGCCCAGCTGTTTTAAGACATACTGTTTTTGCCAACCTTGAATTATGCAAAAGTATCAGTTTTATGTTGCCTGTATTTTTCATTATATAAGTTCTTTTCCATTGTTAGTTAATATAGTCTCCCTGTCAGTTTTAGTTCTCTTACTTGCAGCTGGCAAAGTATATATGTCTGAACTGTGGGCGTGGAGATGCTGAAGACCAAATGTTGCTTTGTGATGGCTGTGATGACTCTTACCACATATTCTGCCTGGTGCCCCCTCTCTTGGATATCCCTAAAGGTGGGTGTAATTATTTATTTATTTATTTTGCTTTGTCGCTGTCTCCCGCGTTAGCGAGGTAGCGCAAGGAAACAGACGAAAGAAT
>JAUUDY010026300.1:0-15856 GCA_032361765.1 Panulirus inflatus
CAGAGGCCCAGTCCTCTGTTCTTAACGCTACCTTGCTAATGCGGGAAATGGCGAATAGTTTGAAAGAAAAAAGAAAAGAAAATAGTGCTTTGTTAAGATTTTTGCTGTGACTGTTTTCCTTGATGTTTTTGTAAAAGTACATCAAGAGCCATAACCAGTAATACATAATGTTGTCCACAACTTGTTTGAATGTCAGAACACTGGTAGACTAATCAGGAAATGGAACATTTATTAGGGCTTTTCAGTGAAATCTGCAGAATTGCCATCCAGAAGATGCATCAAATCATTTTGCTTGCTTTAAAGCATGATCTAGACTTTTCTTCCTTGAAAATAAAAGTTCTTGCAGACATATACTTCCAGAACAGGTTAGTTTCATTAATATTCAGTACTTGCTGAGAGTTAAGGAAGATGATGAAGACTCTGGAGACCACAGAAGGGAGAATGGGTAATGGCTGTTAGGAGGGTTTTAATGGATAACTTTATCAAGGATGGGTTGAACCAGAGGGATGGTTTGAGTTTTTAAGAAATGAAGGAGGTAATCAAAGATTGGAACTGGCTGAGAGGCACATCCTTTTAAGACATGAGGAAGTTGTCTATTCAGCCTGAACACCTTGTAACATTTAGCTGGGAAAAAAAGAAATGATGGTGAGAGGGCAAGACTTGATGTGGAAGCATCAAAAGCAGAGTTAGAGGAAAATGAGATGTAAAGAAAGAGAAGTTTTGTTCAATGTAGACTTACCTATAGGTTTACTAAGGGGTTTAGGTATCCTTGAGGATAGACCTTTCCTTTAGTCATCCTTAGGTTTTTCTTTCAGTCTTTCCTCTTTCAAGTTGGTATGCTCACAGATGGTCTTAGGTCTTTGTCTATACATAACAAATTTAGGTATGTACATATTGTTTATTTATTGATACAGAAATATATACTAATATTTTACTAATGACCTGGCATGTGGTGGTGTGGTGATCAGCTGATCTTCATCAACACCATGGTGAGCATGGCTCCAGCCAGCTATCGGGGTGAACCCTTCCCCTGGTGGGCTCAGGGCCTTGGCTGGCTCTCTGCTTTACTCTCCATGCTGGCTGTCCCAGCATATTTCTTGTATTACCTCTCCTGTGGCTCACGAGGAAACCTCTCCAAGGTCAGTCTGCAGCACTTACCCAAGAAGCCTCCCATGAGAGATAGTCTCCAGCACCCACCCCAGAGCTATCTCTCCAAAATTCACTCTTACAGGACCTCTCTTCAAGGCAGGTCTTGATCACTCCCATATAGCGTCTCTCTTAAGGTCATCACCCTCCCATATTGTACCTGTCTCCAAGGTACTCATACCCAGTCATGTAGCCAAAGGTGATACTGATGCTGTGTTTGTTCCCTCCACTCTGCCTTCTCTCTTCTGATACTGGTTCCCTTCCAAGATGTATCATTGATAATTGCTACCCTTCTTCTCTTCTTTCCTGCTGCATGTAGTATACTAGCAACTTGCCAACAGGTGGTTCCCCGGTTAGCAAATGAATTTTACCTGTGTTAAAAACAAGTTTTACAATTTTGGCTTGAAATACGAGTTAGAGGTAAGAGTGCAAACCAAACATCTGGGCCTTGTGGCATTGAAGACCCAGCCACTGTTAACGTTTGAGAACCTTGGTCATCCACCAGGTATGAACGCCTTTCACTGTACTATATAAAGTTCATATTGAATAATATATGTAGAGAAGGATGACCAAAGCAGAGGGGATGATACTATGTGGATGACATTGTGGCACTGAATGAAACAGGATGAGGAAATTGGCCTCTTACATGAAACATTGTATTACTGGGCATTAAGAGCAATTTGGAAGTATGTGTAGACAATAAAGAAAACCTTAAATGCTGATACAAACTGGATGGTGATTGAATATTAAGAAAAGAGAATTCAGAGAGTAAAATATAGCCCAGTATGAGAGGTTGGAGAGAATGTTAGGTCAGAACTGAAAAACTATTAAAGAAACATCAAAATGTTGACTAGTAGGTTAGTGGCAACTTCATAGTGTAGCAGTTAGCAGAATGTGATGAATTCATAGGCCACCCAGGGTCAAGCGGATAGGTTCAAATCTTGGTTGCAGCAGTCGATCTACAGTAAGCCCAGTAAGCCTCACTCATGCGGGAAATGGCGATCAGGTATGATAAAATACATACATGCTATCAGTGGACTGATCCAGGGCATGTGAAATGTCTGGGGTAAACCATGGAAAGGTCTGTGGGGCCTGGATGTGGATAGGGAGCTGTGGTTTCGGTGCATTACACATGACAGCAAGAGACTGAGTGTGAACGAATGTGGCCTTTTTTGTATGTTTTCCTGGCGCTACCTTGCTAAAGCAGGGGGTAGCAATGCTGTTTCCTGTGGGGCGGGGTGGCTACGGGAATGGATGAAGGCAAGCAAGTATGAATATGTACATATGTATGTATGTATATGTCTGTGTATGTGTATGTATATGTTGATGTGTACATGTATGTATATGTGCATGTATGGGCGTGTATATGTGTGGATTGGACATATGCATGGCACTTCCTCACTGATGCGCAAAATGGCGATCAAGTACTTTGTTTCCTGGCACTTCCTCACTGATGCGGGAAATGGTGATCAAGTATAATGATAAGATAATAATGCAATTTGCTGGGGAAGAGAGGGCCTGGGAAGTCAGTCAGTTGTTGTTCGCCGATGATACAGCACTGGTGGCTTATTCGGATGAGAAACTGCAGAAGTTGGTGACTGAGTTTGGAAGTGTGTGAAAGGAGAAAGTTGAAAGCAGATGTGCATAAGAGAAGGTTATTAGGTTCAGTAGGGTTGAGGGACAAGTTAATTGGGATGTAAGTTTGAAAGAAGAAAAATTGGAGGAATTGAAGTGTTTTAGATATCTGGGAGTGGACTTAGCAAGAAATGGGACCATAGAAGTGGAAGTGAGTCACAGAGTGGGGGAGGGGACAAAGGTTCTGGGAAGGATGAAGAATGTGTGGAAGGTGAAAACGTTATCTCAGAGAGCAAAAATGGGTATGTTCGAAGGAATAGTAGTTCCAACAATTTTGTACAGTTGCGAGATATGGGCTATAGATAGGGTGGTATGGAGGAGGGTGGATGTGTTGGACATGAAATGTTTGAGGACAATATGTGATGTGCGGTGGTTTGATCAAGAAAGCAGTGAAAGGGTATGGTTGAGTGAGCAGAAAAGGATGTGTTGAAATGGTTTGGACATATGGAGGGAATAAGTGAGGAAAGATTAACAAAGAGGATATAAGTGTCAGAGGTGGAGGGAACAAGGAAAAGCAGGAGATCATTGGAGGTGGAAGGATGTAGTTGAAAAGATTTTGAGCAATCGGGGCCTGAACATACAGGAGGGTGAAAGGCGTGCAAGGAATAGAGTGAATTGGAGCATGTGAAGCATCTGGGGTAAACCATGGAAAAGACTATGGAGCCTGGATATGAATAGGGAGCTGTGGTTTCAATGCATTACACATGACAGCTAGAGACTGAGTGTGAACAAATGTGGCCTTTTTTGTCTGTTCCTGGCACTGCCTGGCTGGGAGGGGGGATGCTATTTCATGTGTGGCAGGGTGGCGATAGGAATGGATGAAGGCAGCAAGTATGAATATGTATATGTTTATATATGTATATGTCTGTGTATTTATATGTATGTATACCTTGAAATATATAGGTATGTATATGTGTGTGTGTGTGGGCGTTTATGTATATACATGTGTATGTGGCTGGGTTAGGCCACTTCTTTTGTCTGTTTCCTTGCGCTGCCTCGCTAACGCGGGAGACGGTGATTAAGTATAATAACAATAGAAAATATATGCATATCCATGGATAGGTTGTAGGTAGTAGTTGATAGGCAGCCACCGACTAAGAAGGTATATTACCTGGAGCTACTGTACTTGCCTTTGTATTGGGAGGGTTAGTGATGCTGCATAGTGAGCTAGCACTTCAGTGATTGTCAAGTTGCACTCATTTGGTTGTCATGTTTTACTCCTTTGAACTAGTTAGCTGTCTTTTCTTCCTGCCTAACCCACACATTTACTGCTTGTATTCTGTCTAAAACATACAATCTTTCCTTGTTACAAATAACACTTGACAGCACTTAACTCACAATTCATTCTTTGCAACTCTAGAATTTCTTGTGGTAAGTGCTTTACGCTAGCTCTTCCTTTTGGTAATATAGTATGAGCATTAGATACAAGTAATAGATTGGAACATTATAGAGGAGCTTTAGGTAGAAACATTAAGTAGAAGTAGTAGGTAGGAGCATTAGCTAGAATTATAAGGTAGAAGTTGTAGGTCATAACAGTAGGCAGGATTACTAGGTAGACACATTAGGTAGAAGAAGTTGGTAGGAACATTTGGTAGGAGCCTCTGAAAACACTGTGCTAGAGTTGTCCTCTGCCAGTGGCCTGTTATGGGTGAGGCACTGGGGTTCAACACTTATGGAGACTTTTGCCATGGCCATCATCCTGAGGGATCTCGCAAAGGGAATGGGTGTCAGAGATATAAATAGATGAATGGCTTTCATTAGAGTTTCAGTTACTTGTATCATCGTAACTAACAAAATGAGACAGTTTCTGAAGAATTAAAAAAAGTACAAATTTGAGTGAAAAGAAAGTGCACTGCTGCTGACTCCAAAATATGAGAGCAAAACATGACTGTTTAGACAGAATGACAGAGACAATACAAGCACTTGAGACATCTTATCTTGAGATTTGATTAAAGAGCAAGAAATGTGAACAATTTTAAAAACTGAGGTTGTGAGAGACTTAGAATACAGATCTATATTGAGAAGGATGTAGAAACATAGATATGAGATGGAAGAAGGAGAAGAGAAATGCCAAGAATGAGGTGGAAGGATAAAGGAGGTTGTAGGAGAGAAAAAAGTTGATATGTATGGGTGATTGGAGTTCTGGAAGAAGTGGATGGATGATGAAAATAGTATGTTTTATGGGATGTAAAAGAAAAAGTAGACAAACAGTCCATGATATGATACCCATTACATAATAAACTGTCTAGCACATTGTATCTGTCCTCTCATTGGTTGAATTTATATTTCCAGCGACTAAAGTCCGGTGTGACACCCCTGGAGACATGGGGACCCACAATTGAAAGTCATCGAGAAGAATGGGAGGCTCTGTGTAAGCAGCAGCCCCTCCGACACCGCCTCCTTCACCCTGACCTCTCACTACCTAAGAAGTACAACCCTGCACCCCACTTGCTGCCCAAGACATCCACAACTTGCCTGTCACGTGCATAATCATGTTCAGACTTCAGACACATTTAAGACCTTCTGTATCTACAATCTTCTTTATCAAACATCGTCTACACTTATGGATCCCAACATCTTAGAAATCAGAGGTTTATCACCCACATGTGATGTCATCCACATCTATCAGCCTAGTTATAGGCTGTCCATGACTAAGGTCCCTTTTGTCATGTCATGTCTTGATGAATCATGTTCCTGTACATGTTAGGAGGAAACACTTGTCACAATGCTGCCTCAGTTTTTCATTCTTTAGAAATGATCCTCCCTTTAGTGATAAATATTTTGTTGACACCCAAGAGCTAGTGTAAGACATCACCATACAGACCTAGCAAACATCTTCATTGTGAAGAAGATGATTGATGGCACCTGTCTACTTATGTGTCTGTCAGCACCATAGGGAAAAATGATAAACAATTTCAGCTAGCTATGCTTCCTACTTTTATTCAGCATGGCATAATATAACTCCTATGGTCAAGCTATGAAAGTTCTTGCTTTAGAAATACTAAGAATGTGATGATAGAGTGACAAACATGATTCCCTCATATATTAATAGAATTTGAATATAAGATCATTATTTGAATAGTCTTTAGTTGTAGAACTGAAGGTTAAGATCATGGGGTCAGGTAAGAATAACCACAAAAAGCACTTCAGTCAATTAATGCTCTCAGCAAAGATGACCATTGATTTTTTATTTTTCCACCGCACTCAAGCTAGTATGAGTTGTTGTTGGATTTAATGGCTACTAAGAGAAATAAGTTCATTTTGCCAGAATTGATAATGTACATGACAAAGTACAAAAATTTTGTTATCCTAAAATTAGTTCAATCCTGATCCCATATAAACCTTTGGTTAAAATGGTAGTTTTGATTACACCATGCTTTGCCTTAATGGGAAACATTGTTTCCATAATTGTAAGATTTTCAATAAACGTTTGTAAAAGAGAAACCATAAATAAAGTGTCATATGATGAACATTTAAACATTCCAAATAAATGTTTAGAGTAATGATAACAAAAAAAATTTTCCTAGCAAGATCTTCTGTGTACTTGTGTTAGGAGCACAAAGTTGTGGCAACTGTATCACATTATATCTGGACTTTGAAAGCCTGTTTGCAAATGATGCAGCAATTTGAAA
Organism: Panulirus inflatus; assembly: GCA_032361765.1. Lineage (NCBI taxonomy): Eukaryota > Metazoa > Arthropoda > Malacostraca > Decapoda > Palinuridae > Panulirus > Panulirus inflatus. The sequence goes on from JAUUDY010026300.1 coordinate 6,414, forward strand.
GGCTGTTTGCAAATGTTGTAGTAAGAATGCTGGTGTCCCTTTAGTAGACACATGGGCTATATATGTATAGTAAGAAGGTACATAGTCTTGAAATTATCTTTAACACTTGAAATTGGTAAAGATTTTTTGAATGGTGGTTATAGTTTAATGTTGCTGGCCTTAATGATCCTGGCAGATAATAAGCTTCAACCCCAATCAAACATCTAACCTTAGTAATGAATCTGTCCATACAATGATCCCTCCATGTAATGATCTGTCATATTTGTCATGTTCTACCCATGAATGATCTATCTACCTATCTATATATCTGATGCCCATTCCCTCTGGGAATTCCCTTAAGGGAGTGGCCACTGATGATCTACCCATATGCTATGTGTCCATATAATGATCTTCCCATGTGTCAGTATGTTTGTATAATGTTGTGTTCATTCATCACTTTGCCCATATAATGATCTCTGCATATAATGGTTTCTGTAACACTTAGCAATTTTGCATGAATTTGTATTGCCTGAAACTGTAGTGCAGGTAACAATGGCTCTAAAAGTGTGTTGCCGATACTGTTGGTTCTAAAAGTGTGTTGCTGGAGCCATTGGTTGTAAAACTATTTAAAGTACTGTTGGTTCTGAAGGGATGATGCAGCTTAATAGCGAATGAAAGGGGAGTACATTGGAAAACTAGATGATAGAAGACCTGAGGATTCATGATGGGATTATATGCTGGAGGACAATGATTGTGACCTAATTAGATAGAAACAGGATGGTAAAGTTTTAGGTTCTTACCTTCCCACCATAAGAGATGGAAGAGAGGATGGTTAAGTAAAAGGCTCCTCCATGTCCACCACTGTAGATGGAGACAAATTAATAAGACAGAAGGCTCCTACACATCCATCACAAAAGATGGTGATAGTTAAGTAGAGGGCTTCCCCACACCCACCACTATAGATGAAGATAGGATAGTAAAGCCAAAGGCTCATCCTCACCTACCACTATGAATAAAGATAGGGTAATAAAGAAGCAGAAGGTTCCCTCCCATCACTGTAGATGGAGACAGGATAGTAAAGCAGAAGGCTTCTGCCTACAAACCACCAAGATGGAAAATGGCAGTGAAGGAGTACCATGTAGACTGGAGTGAGTATAAAGTTGTCTAATGTGTTATTTAGTAGTAGTGTAAGAAAATTTTGAATCTCATGGGTTGTTACATATTTTATGTCTATCTATCTTTCTAACTATATTTAATTTATGAAACCTGTATATTTTGTCAGCTTGTGTAAAGGACCTGAATAGTTTGTGATATTTTCTACTTTCTAGAAATATATTACCCTCTCCCTTGTAGAGATAGCACATGGAAAATCTTTTGTTTTTTGAAACAGTTTTGTTGTGGTCATGTCTATAGTCTTTCATTTACCATGTAAGGCAGAATGGGTGCTGCACATGGACATGGAATGAGTTGCACAAGTCAAGAATTCAGGCTGTTGAAATAAGCTGTTTGAAAGGAACATTTGGTATGACCTTATGGAATGAACCAAGAAATATAGGTGTGTTTAAGAGATTTGGTATGGTAGGGAATGCAAAGGGAATTATTGTGGTGTGTTACAGTGGATGAAATGTAATACTTTTACTTGGTTTGGGCATGTGGAAAGAGTGCAATATGAAGAGTTTATAAGGAGAATGTACTATAGTACAGTTCAAGGGGTTGGTGCGAGAGGAGGACCACCTCTGACATGGGGAAATAAGAGTGGAAGAGAACTGGAGGGAGAGAAATGGTTGAAGAATGCATGGAATGGTGTATGTGAGGAAGGCATATATGGACCAGAATAAGTGTTGACTTTTAGTATAACCACCTTCTTGATGGGAGTTCCCATAAGGAATGGGCATCAGAGATATATATGGATAGGATGCTTTACTTTAAACCAACTCTGTGAAGGATGATAACAAAATAGTGTGTGTGAAATTTTTTTATTTTGGTATAGCTGAAGTGATTACTGCAAGTCCTGATGCCTTTCCTTTTCCACCCTTGCAGCTCACTGTTAGAGGTCGTCTGTTCGTTTTTTACATCATACTTGAATACCCAGCATGAAGGTAACAAGACTGGTTTTTGCTGCCTTTTCTTGAAAGTGGGAGCTTCCATGGTAATTATTTAATCTCTCTCAGTACTGAAGACCCAGCTCGTTTTGTGAGTTATCAACACTTTGTTGCAGACTATATTGATTAACTGTTTGTGAATGGCTGCAGTAATACACGACCAACTAAATTGTTACTTTCCCATTTTAGGTTGACTTGATGCACTTGTATGAAGTACACGAAAAAAAATTATCTCAGTCATTCTTAGAGAATGTTTGTCTTGCAAGTATTTGTCACGAACTTGTTATGCTTCCTTATGGTATTTTGTCCCTAATTTGGGAAAACTGATGGAACTTCTAAACACTTTTCTTTGATATTTTAGATTTCCTCAAAGAACTTTTCAGCAGTCCACATTTAGATATGGCAAAATATCAGAATCATTGTACCCATTTCTAAACTGTCAGTGTATATTCTTCCAGATAGCTGGAGACTAATAATGTATCTGAATTTTCCATTTCCAATACTCAAATTGAGATACCTTCATTTTTTCTCCCTTGACAGTCGTCTTGAGAAATATTTATACTGTACTCACTATAAAGGGGGAATAATGCTTGATTAGATCCAGATTTACTTAAGTCTTCCTTCCCGGGATAGATTACCCATTTGCACTGCACAGGGTAGGAATTTTACACTCTTGGAGCCCTATCTCTTGAAAATTCTCTACAATCATACAATCTCTTAAATTTATGTATGTTGTCTGCAATGATCATGACCTCAGCCGTTCTGTCCCATTTATCCACAACTGTTTGACGATAAAAGTGTTTACATTTTCATTAACAAGTTTCTAACTTAGTATCATGTTATGGCCTCTGTTTGCTCTCTGTCTCCATCTTTCAAAGAACTTTTCACTCTCCACACCATCGATTTCTTGGAAAAACTGAAATGTGAGCAGGTAACCCTCCACTCTTCTCTCTTCTAAGGTGAGTAAATTTAAAGCCTCCAGCCTTTTGCTGTAACTTAGTTTTTTTAATTCTTATGCATTTGTTGCCTTCTTTTGGACTTTCTCTATGAGCTCTGTGCTTCTTTAGGCATGTTGGCCAAACCTGAAGAGCAGAATCTAGTTTTAGCCTTATGTAGGATTTGAAGAGCTAATTAAATATTTTCTTTTCCATATACTTTTATGCTGTTATGATATTTGCCAGCAGGCAATTCATCTTTCTCTAGCTGTTTCCTAATATGGGACTATTTCAACAGGTTAAGGATGATGTTGATTCCCAAAACCTTCTCATACTTAGAATCCTGAAGCTAATGATCTAGGTAATTATCATATTAAGGACATCTTTCTCTCTGTTTGATCCCCATTACTTTACATTTGCTTGGGTTAAATTTCAGCCATGTTTCTAACCAAATTTGGAGTTTGTTCATATTCCCTTATATGCTGATGCAATCTTCCTTCTTTCCACCTACCTCATGACTTTACATCATCTGTAAACATATTCAGGTAGCTTTCCATCCCTTCAGGCATGCCATTGGCATAAATCAAGGAGACGGATGCTCCCAGGACCGAACTCTGCGGCACTTTGTTAGTCACCTCAACTCATCTGGAAAGGCTCCTCCACTGTGCATCCTTTGTTTCCTCCAACTAGATAATCTTCAATCAGTAATATGAGTTTTCCCCTTATTCCTGCTGGGTGATCCAGCTTCTTAATCAGCTTCTTATGTGATACAGTGTCAAATGCTTCCCAGTAGTCCAGATACAGCCTTTCCTTTTGTCCAGGACTGACCTTTCCCAAAAACCATGCCATCTCTTACTTATGAAATTTCTTCGTATAGTCGTTCACTTGTTGTCTATGAATAATCACTCTCAGAATCTTACTCACCACAATTGTTAGTGAGACTGATCTGTTCCCAGTTGCCTATTTTATATGTAGGTATGATGTTGGCCCCTTACCATTCCCTCGGAACTTTGCCTTTCTCCGGTGGCATCTTGAAGTCATGAAAGTGGTTTATCTGGTGTATCTACACAAATCTTTAGCACACATGGTGAAAATTCATCAGGACCATGAGTTTTTATGGTCCAAGTTCTGTTGGTATTTTGTTGATCTCTTTTCCATATATTTCATTGATTTCTAAGACCTCCTCCCTATTATATCTCACTGGTGTTGGGGCTATCGTGTCTTTTGCTTTAAAACACTTTTGTACTTGTTATTCAGTTTGTCTCATATCTTATCACCATCCTCAACAATTTTTCCTTTTGAAACCCATAACCTGATTAGCTGTTCCTTGACAAACATTTGACTCCTGATGAATTTGTGGAAAAGTTTTGAGTCTTCACCTGCCTTTTCCACAAGATTCTTTTCAAAGTTTCTTTGTTCTCCCTTTCTTATCTTGCTATATTTGTTCCATGATTGGAAATAGCGGGTGGCTGGATTGTCATTTATATCTTCACCGCTGCATATCCCAAAGCTCCTTTCCTTTTTGACATCTTTTATTAAACCATTCCTTCCTCTTACAACTGCTTCTGTATTTGAGGCTTGGGGTACCCATGTCTCTACTCCATTGTAAATTTCACAGAGCCCTGGTTCCTGACTACTGAACTCCATTTCCCAATGTATGTTACAATAGAAATTATTGAGGTTTTTGTAATTTCTGCAATCATATATCATCTTTATGTCCTGGCTAACCATCTCCTTTTGCAGTTTCCTCATACCCTATTTTGTGAAACATGAGCATTATGATATCATTCTTCTAATTAATGTATCATGTATAATATCCCAACATCCATGCTACTGTGTGTAAAGATATGTTCTAACAGTTTTGATGTAACAGTCTCTGTCATCCTCCCAGTCTTTCTCTTTACAATTGATATCCCTCATATCAGTGCTTTACCATCTCAAAGAGGTGTTTTGTTGCCTCATGGACCATCCTGAGTGTTCCCTCATTGTTATCATCATTCTGATTGTTCCTTCAGTGTTATCATTGCAAATTTGTTCCAGATCATTACATTTCCTTGGAGGATTACATGATATTAACACCACTATGCTCTTCTTCCTTATGGTTACTCCTCCCTTTATGTATTGTCTAAATGGGCCATATTCCATTTTCTTGAAACTTCAGGCTATTTATTATTCAGAGAGCTAAGCCTTTCCCTACTGTGCCTTCTCTCTCCTTTCTCTCTATCATGTATCCATCTGGGCAGAATAGGTGAGAATTTATCTATTAGATAAGCTTATTTTCCACAATACCAACAGTATTAGGTGAACTTTCCCTTGTATAATCTTTGAATTCCAGTTCTTTACTATTAATTAATAATCCATCAACTTTTAAATTCATTACTTTCAGTCTGATGTTACCATCTAATACTCCTGCCCTCCCTGCAGTGCTAGAGGGGCTGCTCCATCCTCTTGCTTATCCCTCTCTACCTTTGATTAATTATGTTTGGTGAATACCCCACTGAATTCCATCGTGCCTTTTAAGATTCTAAGTTTTCCTAAGAACATCCTGGCTTGATGACTCTGTGTCATCTGTAACCTTAACTGTTTGCACCCTGCATCTTGGTTACAACCACCAATTCTTCTCTTTTCTTGCATCATGGAATGGCATCTGGCTGTCCCATTGCCTCCAGCAGTCTTTTAATATGCATTTCCTTCTTTTTCCTTTCTTCCTAATCTTGTGTATGATCTTCCAAGGCAAAATATGATTGATTCACATCTATTAACCTCCAGTTTTACTAATCTTTCTGATTTTAGTGCCACCCACTTTTCAGCTAGATCCCTCGGTGTAGAAGTTTCAAATTCTGAGTGTCTCTGATTTTCTCTATAATCTCCTTGATTGCTTCATCTGAATTTCCTGTGTGCCTCTGCTTTTGTCAACCTGGGTCTATGTTTCATTCCATCACTTCATGCTCTGCATTTGTTGATCTGTTGCTGAGATTTATTCTTTTAAACCTCTCTGCCCTCTTCTAGCATTATAGTCAGTGTTTGTGTGTGTGTGTGTGTATGTGTGTTTTTCCTTTTCTTTAATCGAACAGCTACTAGTTGGATTCAGTAGATTTTGTATGTTATTTTGTTCTTTCCTGTACTTGAATGGCTGCTGATATCCTTTCTGAAATTTCCTGCCCATTGTTGTTATCATTAGATTTTGTATGCATTTTAATCCTTTCCTCTTGAATGAAATAGCCTGTAGTGTTATCGGAGAAGACCCATATTTTGATTTCATTTTGATGGCTTCTCCTTCACCTTTGTATCTCGTGAATCCCGTCCACAAAACTGTATGTCTCTCTAGTTTCATGACTACCTACAAGACCGTCTGGTCTTGCTTCTTAACAAATTCCTGTAACATACTGGAACAATTGTTCTCTGGTGTTTTTATCTCTGGTCTCTTCTTTGCTTTCATCTGTAGTCCCTTTTTTGGCAGTTTGGTTTTTGTTCATTCTTCTAATTGACTTCATACCAGCCATTCCTGGCTCAGGCATTGCTAGAGGACATTCCTTGCAGGTATGGATGGGAACAGGTGTTTAGTGAGGTAAACCACAGAATTTTATTTCTACTGGCTATTTGTTGTGAGTACATGGAGTCATACACTGCAGGCCAGGAAGGTGTGATCAGGGTTTGACTCTTGTCTGTTGTAATTATGAATGACACTTCCTCCTGATTTTTACTGTCACTTCCAATAAAACCTAAGGAAGAAAAAGTTGTATTCTTTTGAATTTAGTCATAGTCAAGATGTATATAAAACAAAAATATATAAAGTTAAAAGTGGAAGTTCCTTAACCAAATAAAAATTTTTTGAAAATAACCAGGTATCATGAAGGAAAATGAATATCTGAATCTATGGATCAAAGGTAGAACTATGTTTTTATATAGATAAGTTTTATTTTTGTTGACCAGTGGCAGTTTTTTTTTTTGTTTTGCTCTGCCCAAAGACTGAATAAGGTCCATTTATTATGAAGAGGCAAACATATAGGCTCCTCTTGACATACGTAAAGAATGCAATAAGATCTAATTTGAGTGATAAATGGAAAATGAATTGTCTTTTCTTGGCATATGTAAAGGCTGCATTTTAGTGCTATCCATCATATTTCATTCAGGGATTAGATAAAAAAAAAGAAGTTGCACTTTGGTATAGAAGTGTCTTTAATGACCTAGGAAGTAATCAATCCAGGTAATAATAAACAACAATCGCCATCAACCCTGGTGTCATTTCGTTTCATTAGGGTGATGAAACCATTCCTCATTCTTGATATTCTCAAATTTTGCATTCTACAAGTTATTAGATATGGGTGTTAGTCGTCCTGATGTGCGGAGTAGCCAACTCCAGGGGCGGGTTTTTATACCAGGTCAGATGAGTAAATACCTCCATACAACAAAGTTCATAGACCAAGAGAGATGAGAGGCTTTGCAGGAATGGGTGATCTGCTCTCCACCCTCCAGTTATACAGTATACGAAATGGTAATAATCTACGTATATTAACATATATTCTATATATCTTCTAGTTCCCTAGAAGGAAGAATAATGTTTTATTGCTAAAGACATGTACAGAGCTGGCTCAAGAGCCTGATTTACTGGGTGGTTGCCTGGGATCCCATATACTAAAGGGCGAGTAAAAAGGAGGTAGGAACGCCTTTTGTTAAAAACAAAATAAAAAAAAAGCTATATTATGTACAGAAAAAAAAAATAATGGATGATTTGAAATTTATCTGACGTGCTATCAGAAGGATTGAGAATATGTGACCCTAACTGTTGTGGCAAGAGGCAAGGAAAGCCCCACTTTGGTCATTCGGATTTACTTTATAATCTGAAGCCATTTAAGTTCACTTAGAGGCTGGGACTCCGTGCTCGAAAAAAAAAAATGATTATCCACATTTTCTTAACCTGTGAGGATTTCAAAAGCTACAATCAGGTCATTAACTCTCTATCTCTGTAAAAGGCATTATCTTTAGACTGTGAATTTTATCATAGGATTTCCTACACAGTAAACTCTCTCCAAACATGCTGTCTTTCATATATGGGTTTTGCACGCCAATATACTCTGGTCTAATATAGGTTTGATATAGGTCTATTAATAATGTACAGTCAATAGACTTAAAAGATCTAAACTGTCCTTTGACGTTTAACTTGTCAAAGAGTAAGTTGAAATGATTTTATGCTGTAGTTATCTGGTTATATTAGGCTAATATAATCTAAACCAAATTTTGCTATGTCCTCGTTACATTTGTTAATGTGTTTGTTAAAACATAAAATTGTTGCATTCTGCTGTATCCGTATATAGCGGAGCTCTGAACAAAATAACTTATTTGCCTTTCTTTATAGTCTCGTATAACTGTGATAAGCCCGTGTATGAATATACTTATAACAAAGGACGACATAATTTTTTTAATGTTTTGTGGTCTGGGTGAGTGGGTGTGTAGTTTAAAGGGGGATAGACATTAATTTCAGAGCAGTTTCCCAGCTGTGCTAGTATTTCAGGACCAAAACCCTTAGGGTAAAAACTTTTATTATTTTTCTTTCATCCCTCGTATTATCATGTCATATATTTGTGTTTTACCGTATTAAATCAATGCCTCCAATTACCCAACAACCCCCAAGATCGCGTATTAGGTAAGGCCTGACTTCATGATTTGACCAAAATGTACGTAGTTTATATGAAATATATTTGTAACTATTGTTCTTAGGTATTTTACTTCTTTTTTTCTGTATCATATCCTTTCTTAAAAGTTTTTCATGTCTTGATGTATCTCTCCTTTTTCTAGCATCTCCTCACACCAGTCAATAATACATCTAAATCTATCTAGAGTTACTCAGTGTTTTATTCCGGTTTTATATTGTTTTTAATCTCTTTTTACTCTTTTATGGACATTTTATTTCGCTGTTCTGGTTTTTATCTTTGATTCTTCCATGTCTTTGACCTAGAATGCCATGTGGAAAGGTTGTCATTAATATATGACCACAGACTTGTTATACATGCTGTCTGTGCTCGTTATTCTATGTTATCTTTCATTGCCATTACTCTTACGATAAAAAAAAAGATACATTATTAGACATTACTTAAATCTTCAATAAAAATGACAGTCTGGAACACGAATTTTTTTTATTTATTAGCGTCGCTTTTAGAGTGTTCCGAATTCTCGACGTCATCCGCCATGTCTAAGATGAAGAAATGCAATGGATTCTTGTCACGAACGAGGATTTTAAGTCGTTCGTGGAGGCGATCCGGATAGACAACCTGTCATCTACCAGCTGACTCGGGAACCTCAGTCCTAGTTGCCAACTGGTAATTCTCATGACCAAATTAGCACAAAAAGAAAACCAAAATGGGTCATGAAGAAACAGTTTGGTGATGGAAAATTGTGATTTGGCATTTTTCCGGTCATGGGAAGACTA
>JAUUDY010026410.1:0-15855 GCA_032361765.1 Panulirus inflatus
CATCTCCCGCCAACTCCAACACATCCACATCTCGACCCCCCTCCTCCCACCAACAAACTTTACAACAATGCCGCCACAAAAAATACCCGACGGGCGACCGTCGTGTTCCCGTCAAACCGAATCCGCTACTTCACACACCATCCGGTTAATTACTGGACGGTGGCCAAAATACCCCCTCCCCCCATTACCAGCTTCGTGATGATCGCGTCCCCAAACACACACCTTTAGCAAAACGGCAGTACCCTGAACACGACGGTACGAGAACAGTACGACGCTGGAGACCCTTGAAAGTACGACGGTATGAGTCTTAAGTGTGGTGACCTGGCCCTTATAAACTGATGCCTGTGGGCGAGGTCCAAAATATCAAGCCATCATACCACAGGTTATACAGTAGTGCTCAAGGGCCTAACATGATGCCTCTAGTTACTAGATACTCTCGTATCTATATATTTACGTCAACCACCATGATGTACACTCTCGCAAACAATGCGAAGAGTGCAGACTCCATTATTTTTTTTTTAAGTTACAGTAACAGAAGCTGAATCAATTAATCAATAAACTGTTACAACGCTGTAATTCGGAGTAAAACATTCAAGTGATACTTCAGCTCACAATTTATTCATTTGCCCATTTCTTGTGGTTCCAATATGAAGTGTACATGTTACTAATTCATAGTAACACCAGCTTCTGGCTGAAATTTAACTCTGAAGATAAATGAGGAGTAAAATAATTCACAAATTTGTGCTAATCTGTCGTCGATATCACCTCGCATGTGTAACGCCATCATGCACTGCGTATCGCGTTCAGGCATATCGCATCAGGCACCGCTTGGGGACCACCATCACCCATCTCTTGTATAAATTCAGAGGAACCTTCAACAACTCCTGAAGGTCAGACGAACACGTCCACATAGATCTCCCTCTACCAGAACACCGGTACCCAACTGTTCCAATCAGTTCAGTTTAAACCTTCCACTATCTCAAACCACGAAAATGGGTTTAGTGGATGGTATGCAATCCAAACTACATAACATTGCCACGGAATCCGTTGATGGGCGCGATCGCTCGTTCTTTCTAAGTTCAAGTTGAACGTGAGAGAGAATCAGCGTGATTTGTTCAACCTCTAATGTCTCAGGAATAACATGGGGAATAGCCACTTCTTGTCACGATCAAACTTTCAACTTGACATAGGTGGATACCACATTAGATCATTAAGCAGAACTGGCCTAATATGACTAATGATCAAGGCGCCGCTCTTAAAAATCCTCCTGCCTAGCCTAGCTTATCCGCCACACTGTTTACAGCGAACGTCCCTCGCTAGCATACACTTAAGGCGCCTGCTGCCAGTTTACGACTGTTACAACTTCCCATTCTTACATCGAAATATATTGTTTGTATTTACAAGACGGTATCTACGGATCTGGCCGTTATTTTTGGCTTTGTTTAATCTATTCCATCCCGTCCAGCACCATAGCCGTAACGCTCCACTTACACCTGCCCCGTTCCTTTTCTTTCAGCTACGTTCCAACCACCCTCATCCCGCACGGTAACTGATGAAATTTCTCACTAACCTTGACAGCCAACCAATCAGGGCTCCCGCTTCGCCAGGGTTTCCCTAATAAGTGCCTAGTACTAAACTTCATCAGGCAAACCTAATTATCTTCCCTTCTGAGGAACAAAGGTTGAAATAATGAGAGGAAACTAGGGGTGTTCCAAGTAAATGAGAAGCACGTTTCTTTGGCTCATTGTTGGTAGGGCTCACTCTGATATCAGCTCCCATCTCGTTCCGTCTCACCTTCCCCGTTCATTAGTCCGTCTCGTTAGCCCGTCTCTTCGCTCCCCGCTAACTAAAGGTCACTAGACAATAAAACTAAGGTCCCGGGAGCACAAAACATTATCTCTCGGCCCTGGTCTCCAACCCTCCATCCCAGCGTCACGTTCAACCACCCCCACAGCGGCACACCATTTTCGAAAAATGAAGGCGCACGAGCTCCTTACTCGCTTATCTTTACTGTGCAATAGCAAGAGTGTTTATAATGAATGATCCCCTACATTTAGCTCTGCAGATAACCCTGAACTTTGACCCAAACCTCCAAAGATTAGTAATTTATACACAAGTAATTGTAGTGTAATTCTAAACCACATCTAATGAACAAATCACGAGTTAATGTGCACGCAATCATCTCGTAGCACTTTAGTATCCAATACACTATGACCTCGACCTTTGACCCTCGACATCGAAAACTTGACCATGGACAAAACTCTGTTGTACTGCTTGCGGTACAAGGTTGGGTCACATCCAAACCCCGTCATGATGAGCACACGATGTTGGGATACAGGCATGGACCCGGCCAAGCAAATATGTCCCTCCGCTTTGCACAAGAAACATAACATACCTCCACCACTGTTTCTATCTTTCTCAGTCTTAGTACCAGGAACACTTCCATATAATCCCTCTCCAGCCATAAAAAATATCAAATAAATTCCCTTGTAATTTTTTCACTCAGAACAAAATCCATACCGTGTTACAGCAGACCACTGACACCAGTGGGAAATAAATCATACCAGAATTGCTCGTGAAGGCTCAGGTTTTTACCTTTCAAATCCTCATGGAGATAAAGTAACGGTCTGAGAGCTGGGTGGAAAGACAATGAGATAACGAGACAGCTAAAAGGTGATGGAGAGACAGTGAAATAGTGAAGCTGTAAAACCCATGAGGAAAAAGGGAAAAATGTGGTGGTGACAAATGGAGAGATGAGGGAGAGGTGGATGGTAAGAACGTCCAGCGAGATCATGAGGTCACGTGAGAGCAGAGGTCAGCATGACCTCCCATGTGCTATTTGTCTCAGGTATGTGGGGTATACCAAAAAGTGCCAGCTTCAGGGCAGTGCCACACCAATGACACTGTGCCCTGGTCTTGTGTAAATACGAGCTTATCAGGGCACCAAGCACGTCCACACACATACACAAACAATAACACACACACATGCATAACCACACGAACATGAAAATAAACACAATCCACGTATAAATTTACATAAGCACACGAAAAGACAAGCAAGATTCTATCTCACTCTCGCTCTTACATACAGGCACACAGGTCCCTGTTAAGTATACACAGTAAACATGACTGGTTTAACTGGCCTATTTACAATAAATCATCCCGAAAATATAAACGTATATTTCTCTTGCTCTGTCCAAAACAGCAAGGGATATTTGGGTCCTAAACCTAGGACGCCCAAAATCCTTATGACATGGATGAGAGTATTCGGGGGAACGGGTCCACCTGGGCTTCCCAGAGACAAGCCTCTTGAGGGTTTCCGAACGCGTGCAGAGTTCCTGAGCAACGGCTTAGGTTTCATCAGCACTTGTGGCCGGGTTTCTCACAACAGATGCAAAGATTTAAAGGAAAAGGGTAAGGGGGCTTCACGGCAACGGCAGTGAGGTTTCTACGCAACGGGTACGGGGTTTCAGACCAACGAGTCTCTAGTTTCAGAGCAATAACTTCAGCGTTTCTGAACGAGATTGGGATACCCAGCCGCAAAAGTTTTAACACCAACGGGGGTTCGACCGGAGGCTTCACAAAGTTACAGTAAGGCTCCAAGAAAATACGAATCTATCTGAGATTCCAGAAAGGTCTGGAAGGGTTCCAGGGATGGCAGCGGCGGAGACAGGATCCACCATCACCACAGCGGAAGCGCAGACGAAGGCACTGAAGGACCCCGGCAGAACAGGACAGGAAGAGAAACCGTGTTCGACGATAAGGGTAATCAATATCCCGGATGCCAGGCTACTGGCTTTCCGGGACTACGACCTTCTTCCCACCTCCCACCACACACACAAAACCAAGGTCATCAGATCAAGAGGTCAAACACAACAAGGTCACTGAGATCACAGGAAACCCGTATTGACGGATTGCTGACATGAACCAATGTGATCTGGACGATGGTACATGGTGCGAGGGACTGCGGGAGAGCGGGGGTGGTACGGTACAGTCTATGGTACTACTGTACGGTGCATGGTACGTGCGGGATAAAGGACCTGGGACACACACACACACACGGCACCAAGACACCCCACCCCCGCCTCATGTACAGTTCGCCTTGTGCTTTTACCTCACCCGGACGGACGTGGTTCCTCTTTCACGTGAACGCCTCGGGCAAGGACACGTCCTACGCCAGCCATATAGGCGAGGAACACCTGTTACGGAATCCCTGATGTTACCCTCATAAAGGCACCCCAGAGAAGGAACCCCCAACGAAGTACTCCAACAAGACTCCGTGAACAACCAACCTTCAAAAAGGAAATCCTGACATAAAAATTCTTAAACAAAGAACCTCAACCAGAGATCCTAAACAAGGACCCTTACCAAGCACGGCACTCACAACAAAGAAACCCCTGACCAGGAGCCCACCAAACGAGGAACCCACAACAAGGAACCCCAGACATGATATCTACAGGAAACCCACTTCAACAATACCCAACAATAAACCCCTACAAGAAGAAGCCCACCGAAGGCATCCACAAGGAACCGCTCCCCAACAGGGAATCTCCGTCAAGGAGCCCCACATATCTGTAGCCTCCGAACCTCTCCTACGCCAGCCTTATGACCCAGTGCGGCGGCAGGAGGAGGAGGAGGAGGCTGGTCGCTCCTGTGGGAGGGAGGGGCTGCTCCCGTGGGAGAGAGGAGTGGGAGGGAGGGAGAGAGGCAGGTACTTGATCAATACGACCAATGCTACCCTAGGAGGGGGTAGGGGGAAGGACGCCCGACCCTAACCCCTTTCTTATTTAATATTACTACGGTACCGTTGTACCGTCTCACTACTGTACCGCTACATCGTCTTAATACTGTACAATTGTACCCTCTCACTACTGTACAGTTGTACCACCTCACTACAGTACCGTCGTATCGTCTTACTATTGTACCATTGTAACGTCTCTACCGTTGTACCGTCTCACTACTGTACCGTCTTACTACTGTACCGCTGTGCACCATCTTACTACTGTATCATTGTACCGTCTTACTACGGTACCGTTGTACCACCTCCTCAGCCATACTACAGACTTGAGTGAGCCAAAGTTCTGCATCTATACCTCAACCTGCATGGTGACACGACATGCATACACCAGCAAACACCGCCACGCATACATTAGCATGCAAAGCTATCCATAGACCGGCATACACCCCAAGAATACACCATCAAAAACCACCATGCATACACCTTATAGCGGTGCATACACTAGCACACACCGGTACATACACCAGCATAAACCACCATGCAAGCAAGAGTATACACAATCAATCATACACAGCCATGAATACACCAGTATACACAGCCATGCATACATCAGTATACACAGCCTTGCATACACCAGTACACATAGCCATGCATACACCAGTATACACAAACATATATAAACCAGTGCATACCACCATGCTTATACAAGTATACACCTCCAGGCACAAACCAGTATATACCAGTGCACACTGCCATGCATGAATCAATATACAACACCATACACCACCTTGAATACATCAGTATACACCCCCACGCACGAATACAAAAGCGTAAGCAGGCACGCATACATGCATGGAAATACTGACAAATGAAACAACACAAGCCACCGTAGTGCAGTGGTTATCGTTGCGTCCGACCTATCTAACGGGCCAGATCAGAGTTCGATTCCCGGAGAGGGCAACCAACTTTCGTACGCTGGTGTGTGCACATAAGGGAAAGAAATGGTAAACATGAAAGGTTGACAAGCTGGGCAACACGAGTGTAAAACTATTTCCCCACTGCACACAAACATTGAAGAGAGAAGAGTGAGGGGTGACCTAATCACAACCTTTTTTTTTAAATCAGCTTGATGATGATAATGTTGAATTCTTTGTGCGATGCTGGGATGGAGCGACCAGATCCCATAACTTGTACAGTTCTCAAATAGGAATAATATGTAAATGGAATAAAATGAATGAGGAAATAGTAAACATGGACAGCATTCTGAAGCTTAAAAAGTTGTATAATTGTAGCGAATGTACAAAAGATGAAGCTCCACGAGTGCAAAACTCCCTCCCCGTACAGCATATAATTACACTTAATAAAAATACTGACCTTCCACCATACGCCAACACAAAAACATGATGAAAAACAAACATATAAGACGGCGTCATATACACTGCCTGCTGACACCCACACACTTATAAACACGCTAACATACACAACCACACACTCATACGTACACGTGCCTTCACACACACTTATACTTTTATAGCACCAGCTGTGGGTAAATGGAGTAATCCGAGATATGAAACTGTGAATGAGGACACCAAACAGTTTGAAAAATTGTATGATGAATGTTCAAGAGATGAGACCCCATGAGTGTAAAAGTTGCTCCCCGTACCGTCTAAACAGGTTATTACAAATTGATATTTACACACACACACACACACCAACCCCATCGCACTACTGCCAGGATGGCCACAGACATTGCAACAGAACCGTTAATCTCTTTCCCCTCATACATTCCGTCTGTGGCGCCCTCCTTGCATAAAACTCCCCCCCCCCCCTCAACACCAGACACAGCTGAGGCATCAACAAACCTAACACCCACCAGCAGCAATAGCGGCCACCAGTGGGCCAGAGAAAAGGGAGGAAGGTCCTCCATACACACAACATATACGTCCCTTAGGTGCGGCACAGACCCGGCGGAGGAGATTGCTTCTGGTTACACTATTTCTAGTTAAATGATTTCCACTCACAGGATCCTCAACGTAATTCATAGTTTCTATGTCGATGTTATCAAAAACTTTTGTCTTGAGAACTATCAGGGCAACCCGAGGCACTTCGCTTTTGTAAAGACAGAGGTCTTAATCTTTCCTCATAAGGCTTCTTTGTCAGCTCATATATTGGTATCTTCGCCCTTACCTTATCGCTCTTTAAGCCTCTCATGGTCTTTTTGAAAATGGAGAGAAAAACTGTATTCCCAACAAAGTGCTATATTTAGTTAAAGAGGCTCTATATGGATTATTGCAAGCTTTATTACAGCCTTATTGATGTGTTAAGGAGGGTTAAAATGGACTATGGCAAGCTTTAATTAGGGCCTTATTAATGAGTTACAGTGGATGAATATGGTTTGATACCTTTTTTATTATGGTCTTAATGGCGAGTTCCAGTAGGTCAATATGGTTTCAGGCATCTTTTACATGTAATTGCTCGCAAAGAATCTTAACACTTAAATGTCTGACCAGCGTTAATCCTGTACTTCGCTTGTACCTCGGAGACTAACCTTGTAACCTCACGCAAGACAAGTCTCACCTCTTATAGCATTAACCTACTAAAGTCTTATCTCCTGTAGTCTTGCCTTTTAAGTTTCATCCCCTACAGCATTACGAGTCTCACACCCGACGAAGCCTTTCTCTAACCTCTACAAACATTACCTTGAAAGGTCTTTCCCCTGGTAACCTCACTCCTCACTGAACAGTCCTACTCCTCATGGCTTCTCTCTACAGACCTATGATGTCATCTTACCCATGCAAGTCTCATCACTTATCCCTTGGGTCTATTAATCTCATCTCCCACACTGTGGTTGACGAACAGTTTCCCGAACGGTTTAGCTTCAATGATGAACTAAATACGTGACTTTAAACTTCACTTAAGGATAACCTAAAGCGACTCCTTTGAAGGAATTAATCCCCGGTCTTTTCCGTTGAGCAAATGCTCATACCCAGTCGGCAAATCCACCAATCATCGCGATGTCCGACTCTGAGAGCGTATTCGGATACGTTGGCATGACTTAGTCTCAGCTTCATTACATGTCAGTTCACATAATACTGAAAAAGTATACCAAAAACTTTAACTAGAAATCCATATTCTTTCATCCACAAAATACAAGCAATGCACCACACTACTAGGCGTTAGCCAACACATCCTTTCTTTAAGGATCTCCACACGAGACAGTCTCTAACTACAAATACAATCATATCTCAAATACAATACATTACTGAAAGAGATTCTGGAATCTCTTAGCTTCCTAACTTGCATACAAGTATCTATCCTCTACGAACTGTGGTAGTCGTTACCCATACGTATTTTTTGTCAGAAATGGCCCTCAACTGGAAACATCTTTTCAACGCCCTTAAAGTTGAAATTAAAAGATTTTCATCTACAACAATAAATGACGTACACTGAATCATCGCCCTTATCTAGCAACGATGAAACCTGAAAAGATCTTTCAAAGCCCTTACCCTTCCATCCTTTCATTTCTATCAACTGAACATGCCCAAGAACAACTGACATATCCTTGTTACAGTTGCATACTGACTTGAAAATGAGTCACAGACAACAGTTTGATAGTTCGCCCAATACATGCACATTAATATACTTTCCCATACCTAGTTACGTCTCGGATGAGTGCACGTGAAGTCTTAAGACTGCTCGAGTTAAACCCTTGACCACGACCCTTTGACAACGGTACCATTCCCAAGGGTCATACCATCATGTTCAAGTTGTATTCTAGATATACTGGTGTATGCAGCTCTAGCGATGTCAGCATAAATACAGAATTCCCAGGTACAGAGAGAGAGTTGGTATGATATCAATGCAAAGAAATAATGTTACTATGCCTGGCGAGGAATAACAAGGAAGCCCAAGCCTACTAAGTAGTCGGAAAGCGGGATTAGGCCTATAAGACGAGGCCTAACAAAGCTGAGGATAAGCCTGATGGAAGCTCCGAGGCTTGAGGTACAGTACGGAAACAAGAGGCCAGGCCGAATAAAACAGAGAAAGGGTAAGGCACATTAGATACGAGCTAGGCTTACTACCAGCAGCGATAACGCTGTACAGGGAATTTTCAGATGGAAAATTATGCATATACGTATTGTGCATACACGCGCTTATATGGTTTTGATACCTCATTTCATGTATATCTGATCCCAGAAATATGAGTTACACACCACAAATCAACACAAAATCAATTTCAGGAGTATTTCCGCCACATTGGGTGTCCCGGAGCACAACTGTTTGACTAAAGTACGATGGCATGAAATTTAGATACGAAGGAAGGGCTTCGAAAGTTACGCCAACATACCTAGGGGTCGTCATACTGTCCTGCTTTGAGGGTTAGCAAACAAGTAACCTCCCTGACAACCAACTCAAGAAAATAAGCCAGCTCTATCTTTCGAAGACACATTTCACTTTCACGCTCTCGAGAGGTATAGCATATTCGACTAGGAAGAAAAATCATACAATCTAGTACAGCGATATGGATAGAACCAATGGCGCTAGAGATTCAAAACAATTTAGAACTCCATAATACAATCTGCATATAGTCAAACTATGATAAATAGAATACTGAAATATGTTTCAATCAACACAAGGGTTTCGAACAAGCGAGAGCGGATGGCGTGAATCAACACATTCTCTTGTGAGTAATCACTAACATGAACACGTAAAAAATAATATTCATCTGGCAGAGTATAAGTTTTGCACTTGCTTTCACTTCCATAACATGCAGAAAAAAGCTGGAGGGCATATACATACTGGTACAAATGAATGAAATGACACTACCTGAAGGACCATGGGGTGTCCACGGCAGCAAGAGGCTCACAGCTGGTCATCTCCCGCTCTCTCCAAAATTAACACTATACGACACCTTAGGTTCACAACACAGCACCAGACCACCGCCCACTTATCACATATTAACACCAGGAGTATCTACACTGCGGGTCTATCACATAAAATGATGGGTGTGCGAGGTATTCATCCGAGTCGACACTACTGGTCTATCTTTAAAATGTTAAGTTAAAGCGATAATTCATTGTTAAAAAATTTAAGATTTAACGAAGAGATGTCGCTCATCCAAATAAACACAAGACCATCCTCAAGTTTATCACGTTCTACGCAAGTGAATTTTTAACACAGGTTAACAACGATGGTTCATTAAATCAGTCAATAACCACTGGCCACCATCCAAAACACTATTTTAACGAAACTCGTTGTCTTTCAATAACTGTTAACACCACTGATTCACCACATATACTAATCACTGACTAACTTTTGCCAAAACCTTAAATAACGCTACTGGATAATCCTTCTGAATTTACTATCAAGAACTGGACCGCACTTGTTAACCATCCCTTCGTTTAACTGTTAACAATCAACATATATGTATTCACCAGCGACGACACAGGTGACTCTCCTCAACACAATAGCAATTTTCACAATCAACATAGTTAACATAGGGAGTTGTCAGCGTTCACCAAACCACCTTGCGTATCGCAACCTGTCACGGACTCTGTGCTGCCTCCAACACACCACACCAGCAAGCAGTGTCATGTTCCAATAACCACTTCGACGTTAGAGCGAATGAATGCTGCACCGCAGAAACTACTACATACACTGAACGAAGAACTGGGTTTCCCAAAATGACAAATTCAGAACATAAGATTAACGTTCCTACAGAGAAGGTAAGGCAAGCCGTGGTGTTCTGTGCAGCACTGCTAAGAGATGCGGCAGTGGAAGTGGTACAAAGATTACATGCAAATCATCAAGAGTTCCAAAAATAAGCCTCACCGGTCATGGGTTGCCAGTACATATCTAACACTATCCTATTTAGCTGCCATGGTGCGTGACCGGTTATGTTAAGATTATGTTACGTCCACATTTTCTGCATGAGGACTTCGTTAATGTATGAAGGTGCTTGTGTCGTGTACAATGAAAGCATGTGCCATTTGGTTTCAGCAACTGACAACGATAATCTATGACGATCTATTTCCCATTGTTTCATGCAGTAGACTTTAGATGCAAAAGGTTTGACAGCTGCAATATAAAAAACTATCAAAATACCTAATATTTTATCTATTATTTCTAAAGTTCACAACGCAAATTACACTGCAAGCCTTTCTACTCCGGTCCCACAGCCCGATATCCAACCTTTCCGCTATCACGCTGAGAATCCTCTGGCTTCATTACCTATCACACCACTAGAGTTATTTAACTCCTCTTATGACAAGCAAATTTCCAAGCCTTCATCCCTTCCTATCATCACTTAGACTACCTTTATTAAACTACTTCCTGGTTCAGCCTGAAAAATGCCTAATCATATTCAGATAATCAACTACATACGAGGACTTTCTTACTGAATAATAATGTATATACCATATATACTCGTGTATAGTTTGAGTTTTTAAGACCAAATTTGTAGGCAGAAAAATTAGGGGGTCAACCTACACGTGGGTAATAGTTTTGTTAGTTGAAATCCATGCATGATAGGAAGGGCTCGGAGGTGGATTGTGAACCTATGAAATTCTTAAAACCTTGTCAAGTTCTTAGGGAAGACGCTGTGATATTTTCGTTCTCCTTTTCAGTGCAAAATTATTTTTCATAAATCTGTAATGCTTAATTTCCTTGCTAGTTTCAAGGCAAATATTCGAAACGATCCTCATGAAGCACCATATCCATTCTGTGGGTTATCACTAACATAATTTGCAATTCGACTGCCAACTGTGCCCACTCGTTACACTTTCCTCTGTTAGCACACTGTTTTCTGGCATATGCTTAGGTTGTCAAAGAGCTTTCTCCAGTATCATTTTTTTTTTATACCTTAAATTCCCATGCCACTGCACAGTTGTTAGTCTGTTCTGCATATTCAATTACTCAGAGTTTGAACTTTGCTGTGAAAACAACACAATTTGAATAGCCATTACACATAGGTCAGTCGATGGTTGGTTGGTTGTTTGGGTTTTAGGCCTATCAACTGCCAGGGTCATTAATTAAGGTCGTCAACATAAACTACATCCACCAACCAAAAAATTCTTTAACACCATCTTTAGGCATTAAAGATCATTTTAACACCACATACACTCTCATCTACACACAAATGTCAGTTTCTAGATTTTCTGTTTAAAACTTTGTTACCGAGTATTTCTTTTCTCAAACTGTTTCATGATATTGTAGATAAAACAGTTTACTAAAGCAGAAAATACTGTGCAAACCCTACAGGAAAAAATTCAACAAATGGAAACCAAAAATGTAAAAAAAATGCTGTCTATGAAACTGTTGGTAAGGTAAGATGGTTCTAATGGCATCCTACCAGTAATCAAATTTATAACAATTACCGTAGTTTATCTGATGTAGGCAATTTAAAGTATAAAATACCAGTAAATGTGAGAAACTGTAAGAGAATAAACAAGAAAGATGCCGCTGGGCTATTTTTGTTAGGACTGAGGGAGAGAGAATGCTTGCTGTTTGGTCTTTAACTAGAATTCTTTGAAATGAAACTTTACTGAATGCTTTTGTAAAATCTAGAATATATGACATTACCTGTTTTGCTTTCAATAAACTTGATTATATCATAGAAGAAATCAAGCAGATTTGTCAAAAGACAAACTATTTCATTGAAAACTGTTGAGAATCAATGATTAATTGGCAACCCTATAAGTGATTTAAAATTTTGTCGAATGATAGTTTCCATAAGTTTACTATGAAAATAAGCCAACTGGACAATAACTTTAAGGTGCAGAATTGTTACCTTTTTGAATATCAGCACTACATTAGCCAACTTCCTATGCTCTGGAACTTTCCCTGTAGCATGTGACTTAGTGCAAAGAGCAGTCAAGGGCTTAACTATCTCATTTTCAAAATCTTTCACTGTCCTCAGATTGAACTCATTAGGGTCATCCATCATGTTAATGCACTTTCACTCCATTTTCAAACACAAATGCCTCTCCTGCTTGAGAGATTATCAACAAGAACAGACAAAACAAAGTCATCATTTGCACACATCCACCCTAAAGCCAATCCATTTACGGGTGACAGTAAATATCTGACATGTATATCAATGGTGAATGTTCTCATCCTTCAACAATGGGACGGGATCTGGGACATAAAGTTTTTTTTCAATGGTGAATACATATGAAAAAATAATTTGAAATCTTAGCCACATTTTCAATGCCTTAAACCAAGTCATTTATTTCCATAATGAATGGACCTATTGATAAGTACTGACTCTACTGCTTCTAACATGACTGTAAAATACTCTATGGTACCTTTTGCTATTTTCAGTAATATATGTATGCTTCATGGTGATGCTTACTTTGACACACAAGTTTCTTAGTTTATATATGAAAATTTTCATGTTACTCTGTCATGTTTATTATGTTCTCTTTGAGTTTCTTGTGTGCTACTTTCTTCGACAATTGGCAGTTCTTTATTCCAGTGTTCCACTATTTTAGCTTAGTTCTGGAAAATGAACATCTGTTTTGCAGATACATATGTTACATCAACTACTCTGAATATCTTAATGAAGCTTTTCCAAGTTATATCCATTATTTTTGTCGATTATATCATCCTGTCAAGAGGAATGCAAAGTTCATTAAAATTTTAGTCTAAAATCTGGTATTCTTTCACAATTTTCGTATCTCCCAGCATTACAAGCAATGTTTAAAGTTACCTCAAAATTAATTGTCTAATATATTCACTACAGAAGTAAGTCTATCAATAAAGTATAAGTATATCAGGGCTATCAAACACGTTTCGGTAGAGCACACACCCAAAGTACTTGAAAGGGATTCTCCCCACTTAAGACAATGATATAGTAGAATGTCCCATTTTTATTTAAAATCATGTTCATGGTAAAAATGTCTTTTGTCTACCTAACTAAGGGGTACTGCACTTGAGAATCTAGAGGAATAGTAGTCCTAAGGAGTACTACAATATTCTATACAAGTGCAGAGTTCTAGGGGGTAATGTAATGATGTCACTGTACAACAGAGATCAATATAATGGCCTGAGAGTTTTATAGTGTTCTGGTTTGTTACATTACACTAATGTACAATTCAATGCCTTACAAACACTGTTATGAGTATAATGCAGTTATAAATGTTTATCCTGTTGTGAAGACAGAAAGCAAGTCTGAAGAGGATTATAGAATTATTAGGTACATTACAGTACCACAGAGGTAATACAGTTTTATGACTGGACAAACAGTATCCTTATGTTTGATGCCACGTCCTGAGAACCATACAGACTTCTGGAAGTAATACAGTACTCTACTGAGTAACAGTGTCCTGATAAGCAATACTACGAATGAGTATGAGCAATGGCAAAGTGTCCTTGGATATAATAGAGTCCTATATGTAAATGATTGTAATATTAAGTAAAACATTATCATGAAACTTATAGTCATTAGTTATAGTGCTGAAAGTACTATAAAATGAGTAATACAGTCATGATAAGTAATACAGTCATACATTATAGTGCTAACAGTTTTGAAGAATAATACATAGTCTTAAGTGCAAATGCACGAAGAGTAATGGTTTCAAGAGTAAGGTTAAGTTTATGGGGCAGCAAAGTAACTATTCATGCTGAAGTTTGTATCTTCTACTTTAGGGAGACAAAAAACTGAACCACAATTCAGCACTAATTAGATCAACTTACAGATAAGAGAGTGGTGATGTTTGCATGTTTTGCCTGGTCATACTAGCGGTATGGTATTTCTCCAATTATAATTAAACTAATCATTTCATTCACCCTTCATTGCAACTGTAAAGTTTGCAACAAAAATAAAATATCAATCACATATTTGTAACAGATTAATAACAAATTTCTCTTCTGGATATGAAAGAGAGGGCTTAACGTTTTCTGAACTGAGAATTTCTTTGTCCCTGTCCACCAGAAAATTGGAAACTAGCATAAAACCATAGTGCCAATAATTTAACTTTTCAATCCTTATTAAAATAGAAACACAAAAACAAGCACATTATACAGTAGCATATAAAACAGAGTAACCACATAATGAGCACTTGCACAGAAAACTTTGTTAGAAAATCACAATACAACTTGCACTATAACATAAAAATACATCAATTCAAGCACACAGCTCATGCTATTAAACATTCATTTTAAGACATATATGCATTAACTAATTATAATCATTTGATGAATCTACTGGAAATCTAAAGATTACCAAAAAATATCAAAATTCCTGGTTAGTAACTGCAGGCATTGTCTGGATATTGTAATCCATATGAACTCGATTTGATTCACAAAAGTTGTATGAATAGTCTTCCTATAAAACATCATTTATCATTCAAATGTTTGGCAAAATTTGGATGCAGATTCCTTACCCCTTTATAACAATAAATCAAATATTCCATGCAATACTTGATCGTCATTTCCCGCATTAGCAAGGTAGCGCCAGGAACAGATGAAGAGAGGCTGCATCTGCTCGCATCCATTCTCTAGCTGTCTTACGTAAGGCACCGAAGCCACAGCTCACTAACCACAACCAGACCCCTGGTTGTGGACACTTCACAACCCCATTTAAGTCTTCTGATAAGATGTCATCTCGTTTACCACATCTTTCCAATTCACTCTTTCCCATGTCTGCCTTTCACATTCCTGCATGTTCAGGCCCCAATCACTCGGTAATTTTTTCATTCCATCCTTCGATCTCCAATTTGGTCTTTTCCCTGTTCTCCTTGTTCCCTCCATTTTTGACATATATACTCTCTGTTAAACCTTCCCCACTCATTCTCTACATATGCCCAAACAATATTAAAATAACTTCTCCAACTCTTTCAACCACACTTGTTTTATTACCACACCTCTTTCTTACCCTATCCTTACTTACACAATCAAACAATCTCACACCACATAGTCCTTAAATGTTTCATTTCCAACACACCCACCCGCACTCAACTGCACAGTCTTATCTATAGCCCATGCCTTGCATCCATATAATAGTGTTGGGATCATTATACTTTCAAACATACCCATTTTTGCCCTCCCAGATAATGACCTCTCTTTCCACACATTCATCAATGCTTCCAGAATCTTTGTTCGCTCACGACCCTATG
>JAUUDY010026519.1:0-15846 GCA_032361765.1 Panulirus inflatus
TGTACAACATTGTTCATTCTTCCTACACACTTGACTACTGTACGGCATTATTCATTCATCCTACACACTTGAATACTGTCCAGCATTATTCATGCATCCTAAACACTTGACTACTGCACAGCATTTTTCACGCATCCTACGCATTTGACTACTGTACGATATTATTTATGCATTCAACACACTTGACTACCGTACAGCATTATTCATGTACCCTACACACTTGACTACTGTACAGCATTATTCGTGCATCCTATACACTTGACTGCTGTATAGTATCATTCATACAACGTACGGACTTGACTACAGTGCAGCATTATTCATGCATCGTTCACACTTGTATACTGTGCAGGATTATGCAAACTACGCACTTTACTACTGTACAGCATTATTCATACATCCAACACACTTGACTTCTGTACAGCATTACTCATGCATCCTACACACTTGACTACTGTACAGCATTATTCGTGCATCACAGACTCCTAACTATTCTACAGCATGATTCATACATTATATGCACTTGAATACTGTCCAGCATTATTCATACATCCTACACACTTGACTATTGTACAGCTTAATTCATGCATCCTGCACACTTGATTACTGTGCAGCATGATTCATACATCCTACACACTTGAATACTGTACAGCATTATTCATACATCCTACACACTTGACTACTGTACAGCTTCATTCATGCATCCTGCATACTTTATTACTGTGCAGCATTATTCATACATCCCATAGACTTGACTACTGTACAGCATTATTCATACATCCTATATACTTGACTACTATATAGCATTGTTCAAGAATCCTACAAAGTTGACTACTGTACGGAATTATTCATGCATCCTACACACTTGTCTGCTGTACAGCATTATTCATGCATCCTACATACTTGACTACTCCCTAGCATTATCCCTGTAGCCTACACATTTGAATGCTGTGCACCATTATTTATATATCCTACACACTTGACTACTGTATAGCATTATTCATACATCCTACTCACTTGACTACTGTGCAGCATTATTCATACATCCTACACACTTGACTAATGTACAGCATTATTCATTCAACATACACATTTAACTACTTTACACTATTATTTATACAACCTACGCAGTTAACTAATATATTGCATTATTCATACATCCTACACACTTGTCTACTGTACGGCTTTATTCATACAAACTACGCACTTGACTACTGTACAGCATTATTCATACATCCTACACACTTGACTACTGTACAGCATTATTCATACATCCTTCACACTTGACTACTGTACGGCATTATTCATGCATCTTACACAGTTGTCTACTGTACAACATTATTCTTGCATCCTATACACTTTACTGCTGTACAGCATTATCATGCGTCCTATACACTTGACTACCGTACAGCACTATTCATGCATCGTACACACTTGACTACAGCATTATTCATGCATCCTACACACTTGACTACCGTATTATTCATGCATCCTTCACACTTGACTACTGTACAGTATTATTCATACAACCTACGCACTTGAGTACTCTACAGCATTATTCATACATGCTACAGACATGTATACTGTACCTCATTATTTATACATAGTACGCACTTGAATACTGTACAGCATTATTCATATATCCTATATATTTAACTGCTCTACACTATTATTCATATATCCTACACACTTGACTACTGTATCCGATTATTCTTGCATACTACATATTTGACTACTGTACGGCATTATTCACACAATCTACACACTTGACTACAGTACAGCATAATTCATGCATCCTACATGCTTGAGTACTGTACAGCACCATTCATACAACTTACTCACTTGACTACTATATACCATTATTGATGCATTATACACCCTTGGGTACTGTACAGGATTATTCTTACAACCTAAATACTTGACAGCTGTGCAGCATTATTCATGCATCCTACACACTTCACTACTGAACGGCATTATTCACCCATACTACACATTGGACTACTGTACGGCATTATTCATGCATCCTACACACTTGACTACTGTATAGCATTATTCATGCATCGTACACACTTGACTACAGTACAGCATTATCTATACAACCTACTGACTTGACTAAAAAAAATGTATAGCATTTTTCATACATCTTACACACTTGACTACTGTTGAGCATTATTCATACATCCTACACACTTGACTTTTGTACAGCATTATTCCCTAGGACCTACAAGCTTGACTATTGTACACCATTATTCTTACAACCTACACACTTGACTACTGTACAACATTATTTATACAACCTATGCAGTTGCTAATGTACAGCATTATTCATACATCCTATACACTTGTCTCCTGTACAGCATTATTTATACAAACTACGCACTTGATTACTGTACATCCTACACACTTGACTACTGCACAGAATTATTCATGCATCTTACACACTTGAATACTACACATCATTATTCATGCATCGTAAACACTTTACTACTGTACAACGGTTTTCATGCTTCCTACACACTTGAGTACTGTACAGCATTATTCATGCAGCCTACATACTTGACTGCTGTACAGCATTATTCATGAATCGTACACACTTGACTGCTGTATAGCATTATTCATTCATCCTACACATGTGACTAATGTCCAGCATTATTCATGCATTTTACACACTTGACTATGTACAGCATTATTCAGACATCCTACACACTTGACTACTGTACAGCAATATGCATACATCATACACACTTGACTCCTGTACAACATTATTCATACATCCTTGACTACACACTTGACTACTATACTGCATTATTCATTCATCCTACAAACTTGAATACTGTACAACTTCATTCATGGATCATACACACTTGACTGCTGTACAACATTATGCATGCATCCTACACACTTGACTACATTATTATTCATGCATCCTACGCATCTGACTACTGTACGGCATTATTTATGCATCCTACACACTTGACTACCGTAAAGCATTATTCATGCATCCTGCACACTTGACTACTCTACAGCGTTATTCATGCACCTGACACACTTGACCACTGGATAGCATTATTCATACAACCTACGCACTTGACTAATGTACAACATTATTTATACATCCTACACACCTGTCTACTGTACAACATTATTTATACTAATTACGCACTTGACTACTGTACAGCATTATTCATCCATCCTACACACTTGACTACTGTACAGCATGCATCCTACACAATTGACTGCTGTAAAGCTTTATTCGTACATCTTACACATTTTACTACTGTATAGCATTATTCATATATCCTACACACTAGAATACTGTACAGCATTATACATACATCCAACACATTTGAGTACTGTACAGCATTATTCATCCTGCACACTTGATTACTGTACAGCAATATGCATACATCCTACTCACTTGACTACTATACAAGATTGTTCATTCATCCTACACACTTGACTACTGTACGGCATTATTCATTCATCCTACACATCTTACAACCTTCACACTTGACTACTTTACACCATTATTTATACAACCTACGCAGTTGCTAATGTACAGCATTATTGATACATCCTACACACTTGTTTACTGTATAGCATTATTCATACATCTTACACACTTGATTACTGTACAGCATTATACTTGCATCTTACACAATTGAGTACTGTACATTATTCATGCATCCTACACATTTTACTACTGTACAGCATTATTCATGCTTCCTACACAGTTGAATACTGTATACCATTTTTCATGCATCCTACACACTTGCCTGCTGTACAGCATTTTTCATGCATCCTACAAACTTGACTGCTGTATAGTATTATTCATGTATCCTACACACTTAACTACTGTGCAGCATTATTTATGCATCCTACATACTTGACTACTGCACAGCACTATACATGCATCCTACACATTTGAATACTAAACAGCATTATTCATGGATCATGCACACTTGATTACTGTACAGTATTATTCATGCATCCTACACACTTGACTACTGTACAGCATTTTTTATGCATCCTACACACTTGAATACTGTGCGGTATGATTCATACATCCGACACACTCGACTACTGTACAGAATTATTCATACATCCTATGCACTTGACTACTGTACAGCATTATTCATTCATCCTAAACACTTAACTACTGTACAGCATTATTCCTGACTCCTACACACTTGACTACTCTACAGCTTTATTCATACATCCTACACTCTTGAATAATGTACAGCATTATTCATGCAACCTACACATTTGACAACCGTACAGCATTATTTTTTCAACGTACACACTTGACTACTGTACACCATTATTCATACAACTTTGACTACCGTACAGCATTATTCATACATCCTACACACTTGATTACTGGGCAGGATTATTCATATTGTTCTCACACTTGACTACTGTACATCATTATTCATACAACCTACACATTTGACTACTGTACACCATTATTCATACAACCTACACACTTGACTATTGTGCAGCGTTATTCATACATCCTACACACCTAACGACTGTACAGCATTTTCATACATCATACACAGTTATATACTGTACAGCATTATTTATACATCCTACACTCCTGACTACTTTTCAGCATTATTCATACAACCTACACGCTTTACCTCTGTAGAGCATTATTCATGCATCGTACACACTTGACTACTATACACCATTAATCATGTATGCTGCACACGTGGTTACTTTACAGCATTATTCATGCATTCTACATGCTTGACTACTGTACACCATTGTTCATACAACCTACACACTTGACTAATGTAGACCATTATTCATGCATCCTACACACTTGAGTACTATAAAGGATTATTCATACAAACTACAAACGACCACTGTGTAGCATTATTTATGCATCCTACACACTTAGCTACTGTGCGGCATTATTCATGCATCCTACACACTTGACTACATTGCAGCACTACTCATACAATTTACACAATTGACTACTCTACATCATTATGCATACAACCTTCACACTTAACTATTTTACAGCATTATTCATGCATCCTACACACTTGACTGCTGTACAGCATTATTTATGCATCCTACACACTTGACTACTGTATAGCATTATACATGCATCCTACACACTTGACTATTGTACAGCATTATTCATGCATCCTATACACTTAACTACTATACAGCATTATTCATGCATCCTGCGCACTTGAATACTGTACAGCATTATTCATACCTCCTACACACTTGACTACTTTACAGTATTGTTCATGCATCCTACATACTTGAGTAATATACAGCATTATTCACACAACCTACGCACCTGACTACTGTACACCATTATTCATACAACCTATACACTTGAAAACTGTACACCATTATTCATGTATTATACACACTTGTGCACTGTACAGAATTATCCATACAACCCACACACTTGACTATTGTGTATCATTATTCATGCATCCTAAACACTTGACTACTGTACTGAATTTTTCACACATCCTGTACACTCGACTACTATAAGGCATTATTTATGCATCCTACACACTTAACAACTGTATAGCATTATTCATGCATCCTACACACTTGACTAATGTACAGCATTATTTATACAGCCTTCGCATTTGACTACTGTACAGTAGTATTCATACATCTTACACGCTTGACTACTGCACAGCATTATTCATACATCCTACACACTTGACTATTGTACAGCTTTATTCATAGAACCTACACACTTGACTAGTGTACAGCATTATTCATACATCCTACACAATTGTCTACTGTATAGCACTATTTATACAAACTTCGCACTTGACCTCTGAACAGCATTATTCATACATCCTACACACTTGAATATTGGATCCTGCTTACTTGACTTATGTACAGCAATATTCATGCATCCTACGCACTTGACTACTGTACAGCATTATTCATGCATCTTGCACACTTGACTACTGTACGGCATGATTCATGCAACCTACACACTTGACTGCTGTACAGAATCATTCATGCATCCTACACACTTGACTTCTGTGCAGCCTTGTTCATACAACGTACACAATTGACTACTGTACACCATTATTCATTAAACCTACACACTTAACTACTGTACTGTATTATTTATGCATCCTGCACACTTCACTGCTATATAGCATTATTCATGCATCCTACACACTTGACTGCTGGATAGCATTATTCATGCATCCTACACACTTGACTACTGTACAGCATTATTCATGCATCCTAAACACTTGACTACTGTACAGCATTATTCACATATCCTACACACTTGACTAGTGTACAGCTTTATTCATGCATCCTGCACAGTCGAGTACTGTGCAGCATTATTCATACAACCTACGCACTTGACTACTGTACACCATTATTCATACATCCTACACACTTGACTACTGTACAGCATTATTCATGTATCTTACATGCTTGACTGCTGTACACCATTATTCAAACAACCTTGACTACCGTACAGCATTATTCATTCATCCTACACACTTGACTACTGTACAGCATTATTCATACTATTTCCATACTTGACTACTGTATAGCATTATTCATACAACCTACACGTTTGACTAATGTACACCATTATCCATACAAACTACATGCTTAACTATTGTACAGCATTATTCATACGTCCTACACACTTGACTATTGTACAATATTTTTCATAAATCCTGCACACTTGACTACTGTAAAGCATTATTCATACATCGTACACATTTAACTACTGTACAGCATTGTTCATAGAACCTACACATTCGACTACTGTACACCATTATTCATTCAACGTACAAACCTGACTACTGTGCAGCATTATTCCTGCATCGTACACACTTGATTACTGGACAGCATTATTCATAAAAGCTACACACTTGACTACTGTACAGCGTTATTCATGGAACCTACACACTTGACTACTGTACAGCATTATTCATGCAACCTACATACTTGACTACTGTAAAGCTATATTCATACATCCTACACAACTTGCTATTGTGCAGCATTATTCATACAACCTACACACTTGACCTCTGTACAGCATTATTCATGCATCTTACACACTTGACTACTATACAGCAATATTCATGCATACTGCACACTTGGCTATTGTACAGCATTTTGATGCATCCTACACACTTAGCTGCTGCATAGAATTATTCACGCATCCTACACACTTGACTACTTTACAGCATTATTCATACAATTTACACACTTGACTACTGTACAGCATTATTAATACAGCCCACACACTTGAACTACTGTGCACCATTATTCATACATCCTTCACGCTTGACTACTGGACACCATTATTCATACAGTTTACACACTTGACAACTGTACAGCATTATTCATACAATTTGCACACTTGACTACTGTACAACATTACTCATACAACCTAAGCGCTTAACTACTGTGCAGTATTATTCATGCATCTTACACACTTGACTACTGTGCACCATTATTCATACAACCTACACACTTGACTACTGTGCAGAATATCCATGCATACTACACACTTGAGTACTTTACAGCATTATTCATACAACTTGCACGCTTGACTACTGTACAGCGTTATTCATGAAACCTATTCACTTGTCTACTGTACAGCATTATTCATGCCACCTACATACTTGACTACTGTACACTTGACTACTATGCAACATTCTTCATGCATTCTACACACTTGAATACTGTACAGCATTATTAATGCAACCTACACATTTGACAACTGTAAAGCATTATTTGTGCAACCTACACACTTGACTACTGTACACCATTGGTCATATAACCTTGACTAACGTACGGCATTCTTCATAATTCCTATACACTTGACTACTCTAAAGCATTATTTATACAACCTACACATTTGAGTAATATACACTATTATTCATACAACCTACACACTTGACTATTGTACAGCATTATTCATATAACCTGCACACTTGACTACTGTACAGCATTATTCATGGAATCTACACACTTGAATATTGTACAACATTATTCATGCAACCTACATATTTGACAACTATACAGCATTATTTGTGCAACCTACACACTTGACTACTGTGCAGCATTATCTATACAACCTAAACACTTGACTACTGTACAGCATTATTCATTCATCATACACCCTTGATTATTGTACAATATTATTCATACAACCTACACACTTGACTATTGTACAGCACTCTTTATATAACCTACAGACCTGACTACTGTACAGCATTATTTATACAACCTACACACTTGACTACTGTACAGCATTATTTATACAACCTATGCACTTGACTACTGTACAACATTATTTATACAACCTGCACACTTGACTACTGCATACCATTGTTCATATATTCTACAGACTTGACTACTGTACAGCATTATTGATACATCCTACACACTTGAATACTGTACAGTAATTATTTATACACACTTGACTACTGGACGGCATTATTTATATATCCTACACATTTGAATACTGTACAGCATTATTCATGCATCCTACACACTTGACTACAGTACAGCATTATTCAGGCATCTTACACACTTGACTACTGTACAGCATTATCTATACAACCTACACACTTGAATACCGTACAGCATTATTCATGCAATCTACATATTTGAGAACTGTACAGCATTATTTGTACAACCTACACACTTGACTACTGTACGCCATTATTCATACAGCCTTGAATACTGTACGGCATTATCCATACATCTTACACACTTGAATACCGTACAGCATTTTTCATACAACTCACACATTTGACTAGTGTACACCATTGTTCATAATACAACCTACACACTTGACTATTGTACATCATTATTCATATATCTCAAACACTTGACTACTGTACAGCATTTTTCATATATTCTACACACATGACTTCTGTACAGCATTATTTATACATCTTACACACTTCACTGATGTACAGCATTATTGATACAACCTTCACACTTGACTTCTGTAAAGCATTGTTCATACATCCTACACAATTCACTACTGTACAGCATTATTCATACAGTTTGCACGCTTGCCTACTGCACAGCATTATTTATACAACCTACACACTTGACTACCGTACAGCAATATTCATACAACCTACACACTTGACTACTTTGCAGAAATATTTATACATTCTGCGCACTTTACTACTGTACTATTCATACAATTTACACAATTCACTACTAGAGAACATTATTCATAAAACCTACACACTTAACTACTTTATAGCATTATTCATGCATGCTACATACTTGACTGTTGTACAGCATTACTCATATATCCTACACACTGACTGCTGTACAGTATTATTCATGCATCCCACACACTTGAGTACTGTACAGCATTATTCATGCATCCTACACACATGAGTATTGTACAGCATTATTCGTAGAACCTACACACTTGACTACTGTACAGCAATATTTATGTATCCTACACACGTGAATACTGTACAGCATTATTCATGCATCCTACACACTCAACTACTATGCAGCATTATTCATGCATCATACGCACTTAGCTACTGTGCAGCATTATTTATACAACCTACGGACTTGACTGCTGTACAGCATTATCTATACAACCTACACACTTGACTACTGTACAGCAATATTTATAGAACCTAAACACTAGAATACTGTACAGCATTGGACACTTGATTACTATACAGCATTATTTGTACATCATACATAATTGAATACTGTACAGCATTACTCATACATCCTACACACTTGACTACTGTACAGCATTATTCATACATCCTACACACATGAATACTGTACAGCATTATTTATACACACTACACACTTGATTAATGGACAGCATTATTCATGCATCCTACACACTTGAGTACTGTACAACACTATTCATGCATCCTACACACTTGACTACTGTACAGCCTTATCTATACAACCTACCCACTTGACTTCTGTATAGCGTTATTCATACATCCTACAGACTTGACTACTGTACAGCATTATTCATACAACCTACACACTTGACTATTGTACAGCATTATTTATACAACCTACGCACTTGACTACTGTACAGCATTATTTATACATCCGACACACTGGAATACTGTACAGCATTATTCATGCATCCTACACACCTGACTACTTTACGGCATTATTCATGCATTCTACACACCTGACTACTGTACAGCATTATTCATGTATCCTACACACTTGACTACTGTACATTATTCATGCATCCTACACACTTGGCTACTGTACATCATTATCTATACGACGTAAACACTTGACTACTGTACAGCATTATTCATATATCATACACGCTTGACTACAGTACAGTATTATTCATGCATCCTACACTCTTAACTAATGTACAGCATTATTCATACATCTTACACACCTGACTCCTGTATTATTCATGCAACCTATACACTTGACTGCGGTACAGCATTATACATCCATCCTACGCACTTGACTACTATACAGCATTGTTTATACATTCGAAACACTTGACTACTGTACAGCATTATTTATACAACCTATGCACTTCACTACTGTACAGAAATATTTTTACATCCTACACACTTGAATAATGTATAGCATTATTTATACGTTCTACACACTTGAATACTGTACAGATTATTCGTGTATCCTACACACTTGACTACTGTATAACATTATTCATGCATCCTACACATTTGACTACTGTACAGCATAATCTATACAACCTACACACTTAATTACTGTAGAGCATTATTCATACATCTTAAACACTTGACTGTTGTGCAGCATTATTCATACAATTTACACACTTGACTACTGTACAGCATTATTCATACAGCCTACACACTTGAACTATTGTGCACCATTATTCATACATCCTTCACACTTGAATACTGTACAACATTATTCATACAATTTACACACCTGACAACTGTACAGCATTATTCATACAATTTACACACTTGACTACGATACAGCATTACTCATACAACCTAAGCGTTTATCTACTGTGCAGCATTAGTCATGCATCTTACACACTTGACTACTGTGCACCTTTATTCATCAATCTACACACTTGACTACTGTGCAGCATTATTCATGCATTCTACACACTTGAATACTGCACAGCATTACTCATATAACTTGTACATTTGACTGCTGTACAACATTATTTATGGATCCTACACACTTGTCTATTGTACAGCATTATTCTTGCAACCTGCATACTTGACTACTGTACAGCATTATTCATACATCCTACACACTTGACTACTGTACAACATTATTCATATATCCTGCACACTTGACTACTGTACAGCATTATTTATGCATCATACACACTTGACTACTGTACAACATTATTCATACATGCTACTCACTTGAATACTGTACAGCATTATTCATGCAACCTACACATTGGACAACTGTAAAGCATTATTTTTGCAACCTACACACTCTACTACTGTACACCATTGTTCATATAACCTTGACTACTGTACGGCATTACTCATACATCCTACACACTTGACTACTGTACATCACTGTTCATACAACCTACACATTTGACTAATGTACAACCTACAAACTTGATTATTGTGAAGCATTATTCATGCAACCTGCGCACTTGACTACTTTACAGCATTGTTCATGGAACCTAAACACTTGAATACTGTACAGCATTATTCATGCAACATACAAATTTGACAATTGTACAGAATTATTTGTGCAACCTACACACTTGGTTACCCCACGGCATTATTTATACAACCTAAACACTTGACTACTGTACAGCAGTAGTCATACATCATACACCCTTGACTACTGTACAACGTTATTCATACAACCTACACACTTGACTATTGTACAGCACTATCTATACTACCTAAACACTTGACTAATATACAGAGTTATTTATTTAACCTACACACTTGACTACTGTACAGCATTATTTATACAACCTATGCACTTGACTACTGTACAGCATTATTTATAGAACCTGCACACTTAACTATTGTATAGTATTATTCATATATTCTACAGACTTGACTACTGTACAGCATCATTCATACATCCTACACACTTGATTGTTGTACAGCATTATCTATATAAAGCACGCACTTGACTACTCTACAACATTATTGATACATCCTACACATTTGAATACTGCACAACATTATTCATGCATCCTCCACACTTGGCTGCTGTACAACATTATTCATGTATCCTACACACTTTACTGTACAGCATTATCTATACAACCTACACACTTGAATCCTGTACAGCATTATCTATACATCCTACACACTTGAATCCTGTACAACATTATTCATGCAACCTACACATTTTAGAAGTGAACAGCATTATTTGTACAACCTACATACTTGACTACTGTACAGCATTATTCATACATCCTACACACTTGACTACGGTACAGCATTATTTATGCATCCTACACACTTGACTACTGTACAGCATCACTCATGCATCCTGCACACTTGACTACTGTACAGCATTATTCATGCATCCTACACACTTGACTACTGTACAACTTATTCATACATACTACGCACTTGAATACTGTACATCATTATCTATACAACCTACACACTTGAATACTGTACAGCATTATTCAACTGTACAACATTATTTTTGCAACATACACACTTGACTACTGTACAGCAATATTTATACAACCTTAACACTTGCCTACTTTACAGCATTATTGATACATCATACACACTTGATTACTGTACAACATTATTCATACAACTTACACGCATGAATATTGTACAGCACTATTTATACAACTTATGCATTTGACTGCTGGACAGCATTATTTATACAACCTACACACTTGGCTAATGTACAGCATTATTTATACAACCTATGCACTTGACTACTCTACAGCATTATTTATTCAACCTGCACACTTGACTACTCTATAGTTTTATTTATGTATTCTACAGACTTGACTACTGTACAGCATTATTTATGCATCCTACACACTTGACTAATGTACAGTTATATCTATACAAACTACGCACTTGACTATTATACAGCATTATTTATACATCCTACACATGTAAAGACTGTATAGCATTGTTCATGCATCCTACACACTTGACTACTGCACAGCATTATTCATGTATCCTACACACTTGACTACTGTCCAGCAATATCTATACACCCTACACACTTGAATCCTCTATAGCATTATTCATGCAACCTACACATTTTAGAACAGTACAGCATTATTTAGTACAAAGTAGATACTTGACTACAGTGCTGCATTATTCATACATCCTACATACTTGACTACGGTACAATATTATTTATGCATCCTACACACTTGACTACTGTACAGCATTATTCATGCATCTTGCACACTTGACTGCTGTACAGCATTATTCATGCATCCTACACACTTGACTTCTGTACAACATTATTCATACATCCTACACACTTGAGTACTGTACAGCATTATTCATGCGACCTACACATTTGAAAACTGTACAGCATTATTTGTACAACCTACACACATGATTACTCTACAGCATTATTTATACAACCTAAACACTTGACTATTGTACAGCATTATACATTCCTCATACACCCTTGACTACTGTACAACATTATTCATACAACCTACACACTTGACTCTAGTACAGCACTATCTATCCAAGCTAAACACTTGAATACTGTACAGCATTATTCAACTGTACAACATTATTTTTGCAACCTACACACTTGACTACTGTACAGCAATATTTATACAACTTAAACACTTCCCTACTTTACAGCATTATTGATACATCATACACATTTGATTACTGTACAACATTATTCATACAACTTACACGCTTGACTATTGTACAGCACTATTTATACAACTTATCTATTTGACTACTGTACAGCATTATTTATACAACCTACACACTTGGCTACTGTACAGCATTATCTATACAACCTATGCACTTGACTACTCTACAATGTTATTTATACAACCTGCACACTTTACTAC
The DNA here is from genome assembly GCA_032361765.1 of Panulirus inflatus. Taxonomy (NCBI): domain Eukaryota; kingdom Metazoa; phylum Arthropoda; class Malacostraca; order Decapoda; family Palinuridae; genus Panulirus; species Panulirus inflatus. The sequence goes on from JAUUDY010026519.1 coordinate 14,024, forward strand.
TGTATAGTTTTATTTATGTATTCTACAGACTTGACTACTGTACAGCATTATTTATGCATCCTACACACTTGACTATTTTACAGTTATATCTATACAACCTACGCACTTGACTATTATACAGCATTATTTATACATCCTACACATTTAAATACTGTACAGCATTATTCATGCATCCTACACACTTGACTACTGCACAACATTATTCATGTATCCTACACACTTGACTACTGTACAGCATTATCTATACAACCTACACACTTGAATTCTCTACAGCATTATTCATGCAACCTACACATTTTAGAACTGTACAGCATTATTTAGTACAAAGTGTGTACTTGACTATAGTACAGCATTATTCATACATCCTACATACTTGACTACGGTACAATATTATTTATGCATCCCACGCACTTGACTACTGTACAGCATTATTCATGCATCTTGCACACTTGACTACTGTACAGCATTATTCATGCATCCTACACACTTGACTACTGTACAACATTATTCATACATCCTACACACTTGAATACTGTACGGCATTATTCATGCAACCTACACATTTGACAACTGTACAGCATTATTTGTACAACCTACATACATGATTACTCTACAGCATTATTTATACAGCCTAAACACTTGACTACTGTACAGCAATATACATTCCTCATACACCCTTGACTACTGTACAACATTATTCCTACAACCTACACACTTGACTCTTGTACAGCACTATCTATACAACCTAAACACTTCACTACTGTACAGCATTATTTATACATCCTACACACTTGACTATTGTACAGCATTATTTATACAACCTATGCACTTGACTACTATACAGCATCATTTATACTACCTGCACACTTGACTACTGTATAGTATTATTCATGTATTCTGCAGACTTGACTACTTTACAGCATTATTCGTACATCCTACACTTTTGACTATTGTACAGCATTATTTATACAACGTACGCACTTGATTACTGTACAGCCTTATTTATACATCCGATTCATTTGAATACTGTAGAGCATTATTCATGCATCCTACACACTTGGCTACTTTAGAACATTATTCATGTATCCTACACACTTGAACACTGTACAGCATTATATATACAACCTACACACTTCAATCCTCTACAGCATTATTCATGCAACCTACACATTTTAGAACTGTACAGCATTATGAGTATAATCAACATACTTGACTACTGTACAGCATTATTCATACATCCTACACACTCGCCTACGGTACAACATTATTTATGCATCCTACACACTTGACTACTGTATAGCATTATTCATGCATCCTACCCACTTGACTACTGTACAACATTATTCACATATCCTAAACACTTGAATACTGTGCAGCATTATTTATGCAATCTACACTCTTGACTACTGTATAGGATTATTTATACGACCTATGCACTTGACTACTATACAGCATTATTTGTGCAACCTACACACTTGACTACTGTTCAGCAATGTTTATACAGCCTAAGCACTTGCCTACTGTACAACATTTTTCATACATCGTACACCCTTTACTACTGTATAACAGCATTCATACAACCTACACACTTAACTATTGTACAGCACTATTTATATAACTTAAACACTTGACTACTGTACAGCATTATTCATACAACCTACATATTTGACTAATGTACAACCTACAAACTTGATTACTGTGAAGCATTATTCATGCAACCTGCACACTTGACTACTGTACAGCATTATTCATGGAACCTAAACACTTGAATACTGTACAGCATTATTCATGCAACATACACATTTGACAACTGTACAGCATTA
>JAUUDY010026740.1:0-15844 GCA_032361765.1 Panulirus inflatus
AAAAAAAAAAAAAAAAAAAAAATATATATATATATATATATATATATATATATATATAAGGAAGTATACTTATTTGGTCAGCCAAAAGGCATTTGCTTGAAGACTAAATGCTTGATGGCATTTCGATAGCCAATTCAATGATTATGGTGATCACCATACCTTAGAATTTTCAAAACCATAATTTTTCTCAAAGCAACAAAATTTCACAATATTCTCAGTACAGTGTATGACACCATCAACTTCAAAATAACTTTAAATGCCACAGGATGTAGTAAGCAACAAGCCTATAAAGTACTATCTTGTCTTAGGTGCTGAAAAGGAGCCCAGAACTATTCTACACCTTCTGTGTAAGAACTGCTGGTCTTCATTTTCTCACCAGTTCTTTCTCATCTCTTTCTTCCCCTATTTCACATCCTAGCATAATAAGGCCTTATGCCTGTGACTAAAGCCAGTCACAAAATATAACATGACCAGTAGTATGTTTTCAAATGAATTATTACTAAACCTGCCCACATTCTCTCACATCTATGTATATTTTATATCATTTGGCCTTTACAATTACATTTAGACACCCATCATCAACATCTCAATAAACATTCCTTTTGTATGTAAAACATCACTCATAGTCACAACATTTAAAACTGTGACTATCCATCAGATATTCTCCAAAATCTTATCATCTCTGTAAGAAGTAACATTACTTACTCAAAGTTACCAACTCCCCTAAATCATTCCAGAAAAGCATAGTACACACATTTTCATCAAGAGAGCATCACACTTAATAGGAAACATTGCATCAAAACTTTTTTCATTTTCAGTTTGGTAAAATGAAACTAAGGCCTCTCACATGCTACAGGAAAAATCAAACTAACAAAAATAACATGCAATTATATTAACCTCTGTCAGGTGAGAAAAATCCTGGGAACAGTTTCCTTTCTGTGCCTACTGCCTTTGCCATAAACCCTGTAGACTCCTTTGGTGGCGAAGATGGCTTGAAAAATGAAATCCCTCCTTCTTTTGGGGGTGATGAACTAACTCTTTTTATTCCAGATGAAACAAGTGACAGCATGGTAGGAAGGCCACCCTGACGAGTAATATCTAATACCATTTTGTCGTGTGTTTCTGCCTTCTTCTTTGCAATCTGAAAAATACCCAAACAGTTATGAAGCAAAGTTCAACTTCAAAATATCTTCCACAGATATCTAAAAGTGCTAAGAATATTAAAAAAGTCTGAAGAACATCTAAAAAGTGTTAAGCAAAAAAAAGACAGGGCATCATGGGCATTATCAAGAGCACTCGATTACAGCACCATTCTACTCCTTAAAATAGTGTATATATCTATCTATTCATGTCTGATGCCCATTTGCGAACTCCCTCAAGGGAGTTAAAATAGTGTATATATCTATCTATCTATGTGTGATGCCCATTTGTGAACCCCCTCAAGGGAGTGGCTATGGAAACAAAGTCTCCATACCTGGTGAACTTCAGTGCTGTTTCTTAGCCTTTAGTGTCTCACTCTTAACAGGCAACTGGCTGAGGGCAACTCTGTGCAATGAGCTCAGAGGCTCTGACCTAATGCTCCTATCAACTATTTCTCCATAATGTTTTTACCTAATGTTCTTGCCTCCTACATCTACATGATGATCCAGCTAATGTTCCTACCATATACTTCTACCTAATGTTTCTACCCAATGCTCCTGTCTAAAATTCCTACCTACTTCAATCTATTGCTCCTACAGTTTTGCTAAATGGCAGGGCTAGCACATAGCACTCACTGCAGGAAAATCAAGAGTTACAAAGGATGAGTTGTGTGAGTTAACTATCAAGGTTATGTACGACGAGGAGAGACTGCATGCTCATGTACAAAATGCCAGCAGTCCAGCTGTGTAATGCACCAAAACCACAGCCTATTATTCACAACTAGGCCCCACAGATCTTTCCATGGTTTCCCCCCGACTGCTTCATGTGCCATGGTTAAGTCCAATGACAACACATTGCCCCATGCATACCACATCATTTCAATTCACTATCCCATAAATGACTTTCACCATCCTGCATGTTCAGACCCCATGCACTCAAAACCCCATTCACTCCATCTCCAATTAGGTACCCCCACTCTCCTAGTCCCCTTGAACCCTGAAACACATATTTTCTTAGTCAACCTCTCCCCACTCATTCTTTCTGTATCTGTCCACACTATTTCAGCACACTCTCCCCAGTTCACTCAACCACAGTTCTTATTACCACACCTCTCTCCTACCTTATCACTTCTTATAAAATCAATTTTCCTCACACCAAACACTGTCCTCAAACACCCAACTTACAAAATACTCACCCTCCTCTGTGCATTCTCATCTATAGCTCATGCCTATTTGCATCCAAATGATGTCAAGATTACTAAACCTTCAAGCATACCCATCTTTGCCCTCCCAGACAGTGACCTATACCTTCTACACACCCTCAATGTTCCTAGGACCCCCACACCCACTAAGCCTCACCTCAGCACCCATATTTCCATTTGCTATCGTGTCCACTCCTAAGCATCTAATAAACCACTTCATTTCATCCATGTCTTCTCCATTCAAACTACCACTTTTATCATCAGGCTTATGATGCAGGAGTTACATGCATTTATAGTTAAACAGACTCTGCTTTTAATGATTTAAAAGATATTCTCATAAAAGTCAAAGTGATATCATGCCAATTCAAATATTATACAAAATAATATAACTTCATGCATAAGTAAACCATCAAATAAATTCACATATCAAACATACCTCTCTTATCTTAAAGAAATTAATATTCATTAAATATAAAGTATATGCAACAAAAGAACATTAGCTGTCATACCTTCAATGCTTCGCGGTACTCTTCATCTGACTCTATTGGAAGCTGAAAAAAGTACAATAATATATTGAAGTACATATCCAAACCTAATGCAAGCTATCTGATCTAACTGTCAATAACATTTATCATCCCAATCTCACTTGATCCCATTCTTTTTCTTTGCAAGTAAAATCATAAGATGGCCTCTCAAAAACCGTATTTCCTCAGCTATTTAAGTACAGGTTGTACCTCTTTTTTAATCTGGCAACCTTGGGACCTGGCCACTGCTGGGCCACAGAAAATGCCAGAAAACAGAAATTTACCTTTAAGTCAAAAACAGTTGATGAACCAATCTCATAGTACTCACACAAAGTCTACAAAAGTTCCTTTGTCTAATTTTTTTCAGTAGCTCCTCCTTTTGAAGCACTGATAATGATTAATGCTTATGCTTATTGGCACTTGCACTATCTTCTGAACCTCTTGAATGACATCCTGAAGGGCTAAAATACAGCTGAATCTAAGAAATGAACAGGTCTGTTTATTAGCTAGGCTGTAGTGTAAACAGATTTTGGTGCCTTAGCACTGCTAACAGCACCACTTTGGTGGCTGATCCAAAAACTAATAACTAATGGCGACAGATTCAAAATGTGCCAGACCATGGGGGTTGCCAGACCACAGAGTGCCAGATTAGAGAGATACAATCTGTATTCCTATAAAAATGCATTCATCTCCATTTTCAGGTACAGTAGCATGCAGATCACTTACAGAAATCTAGTCATGCTCCAAAAAGATTAAAAAAACTTGCTTCACCACAGGAACAGTTATGATTACCATCTGACAAATGCTCCATCTGACCCCATCAGTAAACATTGGTTTGGTTCATTAGTCTAGTAGTAAAAAAACAATATACATGATATGGCTCCATCTGAATTGACACATCATTCATACTTCACACAAAAGAAAAGTAAGTAGAAGAAACTATTCAGTCTCATAATCTCTATAACTCTTTTCTGGAGAATAGTTCTTTTATGGATTCATGGCAGACTATGTCAAGGTCTTACCAGTCATATAATTAATGCTTCACCTATAACAACTTGTCCCATATAGGTAGCTATCACTGAACCTGAAAGTGCCATAAGTCCCTGGAAAAGAATAAAAATCTAAATGCAAGTGAAAAAAATGCAAAATACAACCATCTTCAAAGTTCAGATAAACATACTTGTCTTCATGGTTCTGCACCATTCAAACCAACAGCAACAAGAGAAAATGCAATATCTAATCTTAATCTAATAATTTGTGATATATGTAATGATACTTGGATCACATATGAAGCAACCAATCTCAACCTAGTGCAGTGACAAGACAGAGGTTAGGAATGTCAACATTTTAAGGCTCATCTTTAACTCAACTCTGTACATGACTGAGCTGCTATTACTCTTCTCACAGTCAGGTTGTTTAAGCCTAAGGCCCACATACTTAAACATCCTCTAAAACTTGGTTGATTTAGTAACTTTTGTAGATATGTTTGGCGAGTTCTTTAATTTCTCCACTCAGCATGCAAATCTGGCAATAAGCCAAACTAACATACATGGAAACCTTAACATATGCAACATATTATTTCACAGTCCTCTAAAGCAAAATCACATACTGTAGGCCATCTACCATATTAATTGGTAATGCTCAGGAATGTTTAGCTATCTTGACAAAGCATATAATTACTTAATTGTACTAATACACTGAAACATTCATTTGTCATATGTATCATCCTTGGGAAAGTTAAGCTATCTTGACAAGGTATATAATTATTTAACTATACAATGAAACTGAAACATTCATTTGCCATATATATCATCCTCTTACCCTGGATTTTGTCTATAATGAAATAACTGACACACAACTTTAAAAATCACGAATTCCACGAGAGGAGAAGAAAAGTCTTTCCGGTATTGGTCCAAGAAATTACAATAAAAAAATATCAGGATTTTCTTTGCTATTTTCCTTCACAGGCTACACATACTAAACTAAGGAATGAAAGGTGTAATTTAAGTATATGATATAATATGATGTAGTTGTTCTTGTATGGTACTTTATTCTGGACTTTTATATGATCCACTTTTTAAAAACTGTGTAAACAGGAATATAGAATGATTCTGTACTTCAAGGCATCTTGATGAAAAATAAGACCGAAATTTTCCTGTATAAAAATTTCAGAGCCAGCATTTAAAATCAGGGTCATTCGGATTACCAGAAATTTTTCCTTTTTACCAAATCATGCCAATTATTTTTTTCAACAAATATTAAGCAGAAAAAATTTCATACAATACATACCTTATCACCTTCGTCATCATTGTAACTGACACAGATATTTTCCTGGTGATTCATACTCAGCAAGTTCTGAAACTAAAGATGTTTTGGTTACATATTTCGAGAAAATTTCTGAATATTACATAAGAAAAATGCAGATATTAAAACTCACTTCCAACATACATAAAAGACAAAAGAGCAAAGGAATCTGTAGCTACTTCAATATATTGTGTAAACAAATAAAATTTTTCTGAACCAAAAACTACTTCATATAATTAATATAATATATTTACCTCAATTATACCATAATTTTGCTCATATTCATAAACTCTCAACATGACTGTCTTCTTTAATATCACAGAAAACATAATGCTCCCATCCACATTTTGTAGATTTCATTCTGTTCTCTAAATACTTCATTATTGCTGCAGAATAAAATCACTTCATATCAAAAGCTAACTGATGTGTACCTAAAATGGCAGCTTACCACAATAAGGTAAATAATAGCAGCTACAAAAGGTCACATAATGTTCTCGTGTTCTGCTGATTCTTTTTTACGTTTCACATATATCTACATTGGTTAACTCTACATCCTCCATATTCAAATCCCTCACTACTGCCTTAACTATAATTCAAAATAAAATACATAACAATGCTCTGCATCATGCTCTGAAACAGATATTCAAATCCCTCATCACTACTGTTTTATTTACCATTGCAAAATAGAATACAGTTGAGTGCTTTGCATCAAGCTCGAAAACTTTTATTCCATATACACTAAGCACTCCACCACCCAAGCAGCAAAAAAAGCACATTATCCAAATATAGTATCCATGTGAAGTTAAAATGATGAACAATAGATAAATCTGAAGAGGAGGACTGAGAAGCATAGGTTAGGAACATGAAACAATCAAATCCCAACATCAGACCTGCCTAGAAAGCGAACATTGTTATGAAATTTGTACAGAGGTCTTTTAAACATACACAAACATATTCTTAATATGTTTTAAAGTTTTCCCACGTCCACACCTTAAATACCGATATCAAGAATTATCTCTGTACTACAAGGAAAATACAGTATCAACCATCTGGAAGAAGACATTTGGAAAGCCATCCAACACTGTATCACAAAAGCTAGGGTAAGGCTAAATAATGAGATGCTATAATCATTGATGGAGATTCAAAGAATTTCAGCAGAGAGGTCTACACAGCTGTGTGTATAATACGCACACGTTTGCCACTGCAAAGGAAAGACCTCTCAAAGTACAAGAGACTGAACTAAACATATAAGGTGACAAGTTAAACATTTATTCCTACTGATGGGATACTCTCAAACTGAAGTTTACCTAAAATTGTACCAATGAGAGTAAATTACACAGTGAACTAAATATTGTAATTCACCAATCATGATCTATTCATCCTTATGGACAACTTTTCCATTACAGCAGCAGTCTACATTCCCTGTATAACTTTATAACTGGATTTACCGATTTTTGCTTATAGAAAACATTTGAGTAATTTATCAGTCTAGCAACAAAGAAAAAGTAGCTTTGGACAATGAGAAACTTTGCTTTGCAATGGTAGTATCTGCATGTTTAGAGAACAAATAAGTTGCTGTACATGATTTGGTTTTATATTTTATTCTGTGGTACCAAATAAGGCAACAATGGTGTGCATTATGAATATTAGGGCAGATGTGGGATTAAAATAAAAATGGGTGAAACTGTATAAAGAAAATATCAACAGAATCAAAACAAACTTTACTTCACCTCCCTATCATCTACAATTATCAATATTCTAATCAAAATATACCTGCTATACCCATGACTGAGCACTGCATCAACTGCTGCCAAATGTCAACAAACAAATGACAACCCAAGATATTGTTTGAGCCATCACCCAGCCTCCCGACAAGCAGCCATTCTATGTAGTCTCTAGCAGCATACCACATTAATGACAGAAATTTCTACCGCGAGTCTTGGCTGCTAATAAGGGTAAGTTGGGTGAGGTTTACACAGTTTTGTCGATTTCACACAAGTGTTTAACCCATCTAAGCATTAACCCCACTTTTTCCCCAATATACTACTGCCGCTTTACTCAGTATCATTAAGTAATCCTTAAAATCGATCCCAATATAAAAAAAAAAAGCCTCAAAAAGGCACTATTACCTAAGGTGAGGAGTCAAAGGTAAAAGCTCTCTGCAGATGAGTTCCACAAACGTTAGTCAAAAACTCCTCCCATTTTTAAGTGAGATTAAAAATTCAACTTTGAAACTTCAAGGTTCGAGAAGCATCTGCTAAATAAGAGTACATGCAATGCTAGGTATAAATAAAGACTTGCTAAATGAAAGTGCACATCAGAATATATTCTTATTCCAATCCCACCGATAACAAAAACTTCCCTCTCTAGTAGAAGTCGGTACAGCCTATATAAAATGGCACAGAAAAAGCAATTATGACTATTACCCTCACAAATGCTGTTAATTGGAGATATTCGAGCTTTTAAAGAAGAAATTACATGCTGTTGCAACCAACCCAACTTTTCCTAAGCCTAATAAACATAACACAAATCATTATCATAAAAGACTTACAAGGTATGATTTGAATTTCTTCCAGTCCAGTTCTGACAAGTCTTGATCCATTAATCCCACTTCACCAATTGCTTTGCCATAGAACTGAATGCTGAAGACAACAGCGTCTGACTCTGAAACGCAAGAAATTTTGGTAGAGTTCGCCATGGCAGCATCGCTGGCCGGGGCTGCCATAGGCGTCACGATCCGGTTGTCATCCTTTTCAGTTAAATGATCCTTCTCGATACCATCCATGGCAACGTCATCCGAAGAGCCAATAATTCCGTATTTCATTGTTTCAGAGATTCACTGATCATACAGTTCGACGTGATTGGTACGGAATAAACCATATAAACAGTTCAGAAGACATGGAACTGCGTATTGCCTACGGACGACAGACCTGCGCGACTATTGTGGAGGTGACGTTCGTGTTACCACATGAACTTGTATCCATGAATAACAGCCTTCTACATCTTACGTATCTTCCACTGTACCTTTGATTATATTCTATATAAGCATATTTTATAAACTATTCAATAGTGGGGTGAAGATACTGAATGATAGAGTCAATATGAGGTACTGAAGATATAGATAATACACTTCGGACACTAGCAACACAGCTGATGACTGACGCATGCGCACATGCAGCAGCTGTTAACTGTAAACAAACAAAGGCCACAACAAATAACAATAACAGCCAACGTATGTACTCTAAATGGAGGAACTTACTGATGCCTGAACATCTTAGTTTTCTCAATAGAGAAGCCATTTCTGCAGATAGATTCTAAAATTATTGCGTCCCATTACGACACTAGCTTTCATCATAATGGTCATGCGCAGGTGAGTTGCCCTCAGAATTTCAGTCAGTGGTGTAATTTCTTTCCCGGTTTTGCTTCCTGTTTGTTGGACATAGTACATAACTAGTATAGAATCTAATGAGGTAATGAAATTGTATCAAACCAAGGACATATAATCGAGTGGAGATATCAATAAACTTTGGTAGAATAGTTAGATAAACAGGTAATGATAACTTGTGAAATTTATCAAATATTTTCCATTATTTTACACTAAGTTCATTTCCTATTTACATGATGTTCAGTAAATCCAGTCAAGAATGTATGAGAATTTATCTTGTTGAACTAATGTCACTGTGGGATTTGTGGCTCTGTCTGGGCGATAATCTAATAATAGTGAAGCGATGCTGAGTGTTATTCTAGTGCTTTAGAAGGGTCTTGTTGCTGAGAGCCTGTCATTGTTCCGAGGGCGTGTCATTGTGCTGCAGGAGGGAGGAGACGGAGCCAAGGGCCTGTGACTGTGCTGTAGGAGGGAGGAGACGATGCCGAGGGCATATGGTTTTGCTGCAAGAGGGAGGAGACGGTGCCGAGGGCCTGTCATTGAGTTGCAGGAGGGAGGAGACGGTGCCTTGGGGCCTATGGTTGTGCTGCAGGAGGGAGGACACGGTGCCTAACCTGTGGTTGTGCTGCAGGAGGGAGGAGACGGTGCTGAGGTTTTGTGGTTGTACTGCACGAGGGAGGAAAGGGAGGAAGCGGTGTCGAGGTCTCGTGGTTGTGCTGCACGAGGGAGGAGACGGAGCCAAGGTCTCGTGATTGTGCTGCACAAGGGAGGAGGCAGTGCCAAGGTCTCGTGGTTGTGCTGCACGAGGGAGGAGACGGCGCTGAGGTCCCGTGATTGTGCTGTCGGAGGGAGGAGACGGTGTCTTTGACCTACGGTTGTACTGCAGGAGGGAGGAGGCGGTGCCGAGGTCTCGTGGTTGTGCTGCAGGAGTGAGGAGACGGTGCTGAGGTCTCGTGATTGTACTGCAGGGGGGAGGAAGTATTAACATGATTAGTCTAACAAGTCAATAAGCATAAAACGGATATGCAAACGTAAAACCTTTGATAGACTTACAATTATAAGCAAGAAATATGGAAGAAGAGGCGAGAAAGCTCTCGTCATACGACTCGCGTTGGACAATCTCAATTTTTAGGGAATATTCTCATTTTTTATCAAGTCTTCGCACAATTTTATCGTGCTTATGAGAGGTAAACGTGTTTATCACTCCTTAACAAACTCTGTAGAAATTGATTCCTAATGCATCTGTACATGTAAGTGGCAAATTAAGTACTACTTATTTCCCCGTTAATCAAAGAATGACAACCAAAATTCAGCTACCAGAACACGGGCCGAGACAAGGTACTACAACTTCATACCCCAGCACCACGTTACACCCAGTGTGCCTGCAGCATTTATCCACGTCCGCCTTGAGAGTTTGGGTGAGCGAGTATCAGTAAACTTTAGGGAGAATGTTTGGAAGGTTAATAATGTGCGAAAACCAAGAGAATAAACAGGAACGTCAGTGAAGGGGGCAAAAGTGAGAGGGAGATGGAGTATTTTGAAGGAATGTTGAATGTGTTTGATGATAGATGGCAGGTGTACTGTAAAGTGAGTCATGGAGAGTGTTTTGGTGAAGAGAGAAGAGGCAGTGAAATCCTTAGTAAGATGAAATGTGGCAAGGCGGCTGGAGTGGATGTTATTGTTGTTGAATTTATAAATGAGTGACTGTGTTGTTGATTGGTTGGTAAGGATTTTCACTGTATGTATGGATCAAGGTGAGATGCCTAAGGATTGGCAGAATCCATGTATAGTGCTACTGTATAATGGCAAAGTGGATTAAAGGTGAGTATTCAAACTAAAGAAGTATAAATTTGCTGAGTATACCTGTTAAGTTGTATTGGAGATTATTGACAAATTGTGAAGGCATGCACAGAATATCAGATTGGGGAGGAGCAGTGAAACGGATTTGTATGTGGCGTCTATGGATATGGAGAAAGTATGTGATAGGATTGATAGAGATGTCTTGTGGAAAGTCTTAAGAATATACAGTGTGAGAAGAAAGCTTCTGGATTTTATTGTAATTTTAGAAGTAGGAATTGTAAATGAAAGACATTTTAGGTATGTTAAATTGTGTATAAGGTGCATGACAATTTCACATTACATTTATGGACCATTGTTTTGGAGCGTTGGATCGCTCTGTGCTCTACGCTATCGCTTTTTCTGAAACATAATTTTGCCTCTCCGCCTTACTCCTTCGTCGTTTTCGCCATATTGGTTTCATTTAAAGCTCCAGAACCCCCTTTTATGGTACTTCTGCATCTTCATGGCTGCACTACAAGGAAAGCAAGGAAATGATGGACTTCTTTGAAGCGCCAACTCCTAAGCGAGACTTCACTGTGTAGTGACGTTACAGCCCTGTCATTAGGTTAAGTGCATTAACAAGATTTCCCTTGCACTTATGAATTAGTGTTTTAGTTATTACTCGTAGGTGTGTTAGGATGCATGCCAAATTATTTCTACATGCCATTAGAATTAGGTATTAAATGTAAGAATATTCGTGGCCTTTCCTTTGCCCACAGGAAGTGAGTGGTCACTGTATGCTTAGCAGTCCATTGGCCTAGTTGGGTCATTAATGTCTTTATGAAGGGGTTTTACTAAAACTATGGCTGTGGGCCCCCATAGTAATCTGACATGATCATCATCAATTATCTAGTAGTAATTAGATTTTTCTTTTTTCTTGTCTATATATACTTTAGCCTGAGCCAAGTATCTATTTTATCAACGAGCCCCTAGGGGTGGATGAACAACTGGGTTGACTGTGGACCAACTTTCGCAACTAGGATTCGAACCTATGTGCTCGACCTTGGACTGCCCATGAATGTTCAATGGTCAGTAACGCTAACCGTGGAACATGGAGATACATCATTTCTGGGATATTCTGTGGTTGCTAGATTAATATGGGATCCTCATAACCAGACAAAGAATTTATATTAGACTCATTCTGGGTCATACAGGACTCAGTGATTCAGAAAATTATAGGAAGATAGAAAAATTTTCTGTTTTAGTGGTTTATGGAGTGTTCTGGTTCGGATTGTTGTGGTAGCAAGATGAGAGAAAAAAATTTCTCTATCTTTTGAGGATGATATATCAGAGAGGACGCGGAAACATGTTAAGCAATTACAACAATGCTTTATTAGGTAGGTTGTACAAGGTAACAGAGGGCCATGGGCTCCTGGAGGTGTAGGATTACGGTGAAGAGGTAAAGCTAGGTATGCCAAGTTATTTAAAGAAGACGTGGCAGGGGTCCTGTAATTCTGGTGATTGTAGGCGATAGATGAAGCAGGAGCATGTGGAAGTGCAAGGCTTCCGAATCATCATGGAGCTTCTGTAGGAGCAGGTGGGTGTGGCCCGTATCGCGGCTAGTAGAGTGTGCGGTGGCTGCCGGATAGTGTTAAGGTTGCAGGAGGCTCATGGAGAGACGCTATGGATGCAACGTGGCCGTTGGTCCCTTATTACAGCTCCTGCTCATGACGGGCTAAGGCTATGTCCCATGCGATTCCTGCCGAAGGTATACTTGGGATGAAGAGGCAGCGTTTGACCTGCCACTGCCGACGTCGAGTGTAGGTGTGAGGGATTAGTACTGCGGGTGCAGATATGAGGATGGGCCACCAAACACGTTCTTCCGAAGATTATTAAGTCTGGTGAGGACGCAAGTGTCACCCAGTCAGTAGCAACGTCATTAAGGTGACCTTGGGTCACCTTAAAGAGGTTTTCCTAGCAATAAGACTAAATTCATTCTTTTTCTTGCATGTTAGCAGAGATCCTCCTATTGTATCGCAAATAATTGTCTAGTGCTGGGACATACCCTCTTCATAATGATGTTTAAGGAGTTGCCTATATCGTGAACGGTACTTGATATACTTGTAAAAAGGCGGATGGGCGACACATGTTCTGTAGGGCAGGTTTTCTTATTCACAGAGGAAGAAACGAGCAGTTTAACCACTTGAGCACGACATTCTGATGCCGTGACCTTTGAATCCAACTGCAATGACTGTCAGAGTTCACCTTATACTCAAAGGTCGCTAATGTGTCGTAACGTCATATGAGTCCTAAATATGCATTAATTTTCGATAGTCAGTTTTTTGGGTGAATGTGTTTGGGGGGGGGTCGGACGGGAAGTACAGGAATGATGTTGACAGCCTACCTGCTCACGGGAGACTGACGGTACTCGGGACACGCCGCCTTCATACGGTGAGATATTGTCAACACCCTATCTGTACCTCTCTCCCCACCATCATTTTTACTTTTTTCCTACAGACATTTGCGTTAGAATGCGGTACATTTAGTCACTCTACAGACAGATGGTCATGAAGAAATGACTAATCTTAGATGGTCATGAAGAAATGACTAATCTTGAACAATAGTAACTGTTCAGTGGTGAAGGCCATGCCCGGGCTGATCGACCTACACCACTCACGTGTTAGGTGCGTATGTTGTCCCATCTCGGTCAACAGCTGACTATGAAGCCAGAGTTTGTACCAAACGTGAGAGAAAGATTCTAAACACTTATTTCCCCCCCCCCCCCCTCCCTTTAACGTGAAGTCGTGGGACGCAAAACGTTCAACCTGACAATCTTTGCTCTCTCGTGCAGTTTGACATTCACAGTGACATGAAGCCAGTTGATGTTTGAAATCCACTTCTGTTTTATATTGAATTACTTGAAGGGTGCGGATTGATTGATTTCATGTAACTGTGTGAGGCTGGGTAATACGTGTATGCGGAAGTGCATGTAACGCTGTGTACTCATTGGCTGTTACGTGGTGCTGGAGCATGTAGTTGTAGCATCACGTCTTTGCCCGTGTTCTGGTTTTTATTTTAGGGTGGTACCTTTTGACTAGTGCGCCACTCATGTGTTCAGTTTTCAATGGATGATAACCTCAACGATGAAATTCAGGATCTTTATGAGAATCTTATGATTTTGTTTTAGGCGAAAGTACAAAATCAACTCATTAAAAAGTCACCGAGAAAAAGATTAGATATTTTTCAGATTTACATTAACAAATATGAACTCTGGACAACTGTATTTTAAGTTCTCAGTCCGAAGTTGAGATTGAAATAGTCCTGAGAACATTAGAGCACACTGTCACGATCCCATCATGGTACTTATTTAAATTCTTGACAATCAGAAACCTCTCCTTGGTAGCAACAACGGAAGCTTTACCAGAGTCAGGTTTCTTCCCTCGACGACCAGCTTCCAGCCAGCCGAGGAAAGATAAACAATCGTGTCACTAGCTAAGATATCGATGAATTAGAGGACCGTGTCCTTGGGGCCTAATTTTGAAACAGTAAAATTCTAGGGTTAATATTTCTTTTGGGGCCAGTAAGTCCTATAATTAAACACTGAAATGATTGCTTGTTTGAAATATCACTTGTTCGAAGTTTTTTTTTTTTTTTTTTTTTTGCTTTTAAATACACTGAATTTTTGTTTGAAATGAGTACGTTTAAAGTATTTCACGATTAGTCATTTTTTTTATATTTTTTCCTCCAAAATCTTAGGATGGGGACTATTTTTCATGCTAGATATGATTCTGGGGCTGAAATTTTGTCTGGGAGCCATCAAGTTCTGTAATTACGTAACAAATTACATGTAAAAGTATTTCATTACCATGCACTTTAATGTCAGGGTGGAGGCATTTGACATATTTTACGTTATGATATGCTAAGTATAAAAGCCTCTCATTATATTCCAATTTTGAAAGATTCTTTTTTTTTGGCTGACTTATTACCTCTTTTGTCAATTTTTGATGTGGAAAATATATATGCTTCAAAATCTTTAAAAAAGTGCGTGATATATGATGATAAACACTTCGGTTTACTTATTATCGGTTAGCTTTTTAACTGGATATAAAAAAAAACAAGGCATAGTAGCATAAGATGCGTGTCAGCCATTCATAAAAAAGAAAAATAGATACTTGTTTACTGTATCTGATTGCTGCTGTACACCATGCACTGTCGAGGAATCTATTGCTACAGTTGTGCATACATTCCCAGAAAACATTTGACACTACACAACACAGGATGTTGAGAGAGAAACTTAGTCTTCAGGCAAGAATAAGTTGGAGGATGCCACAGTGGATGGAATATTTTCTAAGTGGAAGGGAGCAAAGGACACACAAGTTGGAGGAGCATTCTTAAGAGGGCGATTCACAAGCAGCGTACCTCTGGGCATTAGCACTACTACTGCTCTCGGTTTATCTACAGGTCTTGCCAGATGGGCTGAACTCTGATATGTGTGCGTTGACGCCAGGGTCATGAGAGGAGTAGAGGATAAGGATTGCATTCAGATTGCAAGGGGACCTGCACAAACTCCAATTTTGGTCTGGAATATGGTTGGTGAAATTTAACCCTAGTAAATGCCAAGTAATGAGGGCGGGACAAAGTGACAGAAGGCCCCATTACCGTTATCATGAGTCTGAGATAAACTACAGAAATCTAAGTGTGAGGAAGATCTGGGATTGGACATTGCACCTAATCTGTCGCCAGAGCTATCCGTATCAGGATTATCAAGGAGACAAACTGTCTACAGGCAAATAATAAAGCATCACTTAAGTATGTACAGTTGTACACGAGACCAAAAGTTGAGTATGCTTGTCATTTCCGATTACCCAACCTGAAGATCCACCAAGATTGACCCGAGAAGGTCAGAAGGAGGGCGACAAAATGGACCTTGAATTAAGGGAAGTGAGATACAGAGATAAGCCAGAGACTGCTGGTTTACCCACCAAAGAAGAGAGAAAAGCGAGGAGTGACCTGATCACAACCTTTAAGGTTCTTCGTCCATTTGATGACCAACGACGATCAGCTCCTGGTGAAGGGCGGCGGCATAGCAACCAGAGGGCACACACACACACACACACACACACACACACACACACACACACACACAAGCTAAGATAAAGGAAGCTTGTTGGGAAGGTCGTGTGGGGTCACGAGGTGTACCTCTACAGCGTGAGGGTCGTGGTCTGGCGGGTGACCGGAATGAATCAAGTGATGCAACTGCCCGTGTTGGCGGCATTAAGAAAATTCAGGAGTTAAGTGACAGTAGAGAAAGTTCAAAAGATGGGAATTCCATGGGTGTGGAACTGCCTTCCAGACGTGAAACATTAGGTGATTATGCACACACACACACACACACACACACACACACACACACACACACAGTTTAGGGTTTGTGTGTGTATACATACAGAAAAATGACATAGTAAATATATACAGGGTTTAGCAATGGAGCAAAACAGTAGTCACACACAC